>CAJFCX010000440.1:0-17878 GCA_904066255.1 Eimeria sp. OTU-X
TTTTTTCAAGCAGAAGACGGCATACGAGATGTGGAGAGGTCTCGTGGGCTCGGGGAGGTGTATAAAGAGACAGGTTCCACGTAGGACCCCCCGAGGTCCCCCCGTGTCTTGGGCCGGAATCGCGGAAGCGAGCAACTCTACTCGGGGCAGCAGAAGGTGTCGCCACATGCAACCCCAAACCCTGCAGCACCGCATTATTTGCCCCTCCTCTGGTGTTCCTTAAGGGGAGCGAAATCCCACCACGGGGGTGGCACCCTCCCTGCTGCAGCTGATGCTGGCGCGACCAGCTGCTAGGGGTGGGCGGAGTCCCTGACACACCGCCTTCAGTCCCCCACTGCGGTGTTTGAGCATCAGCTTGCTGCTGTGGAACCCTGTGAGGTGTCCTGATGCCTGCAGCTTGCACGCTCCTGCTGCTGTTGCTGCTGGCAACTGCATTGAAGGTCCAGTCACCAGAGCGCCTACGGACACCCCTGGTCGGCCCGCTCTCCCCCACATCTTCCGAGATGTCGCTAGCAACAGAGGCCCCTTGCTCAACACGGTTCCCTCCACGGTACCGTTGCTGTTGGTCCTGCTGCTTCCCTGTAGGTGTAGGAGGACTTGCGGGGCGTTGTTGCCCACTCAATGGTGCAACGTGGGAGCCCCCCGTCGTCGGAGAATCTTGCTGATGCAGCAGCTGCTTCTGTCCGAGTCTTGAAGCAACAGGTCCATCACACCGTTCTCGTGGGACTCTGGAGTCGGCGACGCTGCTCTTGCTGCTGCTGTTGCTGCTGTTACTACTGCATCTCCGCTCCTCGTTAAAAACAACAGCATTCCTGGTGCCAGTCTGGTCGCGCTGCAGCTCACCAGGCCCCCCCAAAGGAACGTACTGGTTCCATCCAAGAGACTTCCTCGGCAGTCCTGTTGCTTCTTTTGACTCTATGGGACGGGGCATCCCAACACCTGAATTCGAGGCGTACCCTCGACCGTGCTGCGGTGGCTGCCCCCTTGCTATAACCATTGGCGAAAATGCTGTGATATGGCGGCCCTGTTGATAGATGGCAGCGCTGCCGGCGCCCCCCTGGCACCCTTGACGAGCCACTCCTCCATGCGCACGCCTCCTACCAACTCCTCCAGCCGGTGATCCCTCTCCAGCAGGTGCACCAACAATAGAAGGAGAGTTACTATCTTCTCCACGCCAATGAGACACGCCAGTTGTCCCCGGGGGGGCCGCTGCTGTAGCCGGCGACGGCCCCTCCAAGGGAGCTCCAATCAACGTCCCCTGGGTTGAGAATGGCCGCGCCGATTGCCAGTACGGGTCTCGACTTGGAGGGAGTGCATGCATGGGGTGATGATGCTGCAGATGCTGCAAGAGAAGGTGCTGCTGCTGCTGATGTTGCAGGGAGTTCCTCCCCCCGCCAGCCCTATGACGCATGAGGGAAAAAGGGTGGGCTCTCCTCAGGCGGTCGTTGTAAGAACCACGGGAGCCTCGTGGGGCCCCCTCCCCTCCCATCCTATGCCCTCCTCCCCGAGTGTCCCACGAGGTGCGCCCTAGACTACAAGCACTCCTAGGTGATCCTATTGACGGTGGGCCGCCAGCGGTCCTCACATCGTTGGCATAGCTGCCAGCGCTGCTGTTTCGCCTACATCCCCTGGTGCAATATGGAAGGAGGATCTGAATTGTAATGGCTGCTTCCGCTGCAGCTGCTGCCTCGATAGGAAGTAGCGTCGCCTCAGAAAGACCCGGCGTCTGCCCTGTCGAGCCCCCAACCCAAGCTTCTTCCGCCATCCCAGCCGATGCTTCACTGCTGCTCGACGGAGGAACAGCACACTCCTCTGATACTGCTGCAGGGGTAGCATTCTGATGGCTACAAATGCAAAGACGCGACCCGAACGCGTTTAGAGATGCACACGCGTGGTGGGCTCCCCCGTTACGTGCCGCTGCTGGAGAGACCCCAGAATTGTTCCCCTCCCCTGGTGTCTTGCACAAAAGCTGGCAAAGCGCCAACAGACCTCTTAACTCCTCATCAGCTAGCTGCAAATTAATTTTGTGCCCTGATTGATCTTGGCGTTGATGCTGCTGTTGCTGTTGCTGCTCTTGCTGGCCTGGTGAGTGATTTGCCGCTGCGCGAGGGCAACGTGAGGGCTCCTCGAATTCCGGGGACATAACAAGCCCTTCCTGCCCGCCCCCGTCAGTGTGTTGTCCATCTTCGGCACCCTCTGATATTTTGCCTTGCGACTCTGCCGAGCTGGGGACCCCCTGAGGGCCTCGTGACGGCAATTCCGAATGCCCACACTGTCCTGACGGACTCTGCGGTTCACCCAATTCCAACGACGCCCCTGTTTTCGAATGAAGACATTTTAGAAACTCTGCATACGGGTCCCTAGTAGGGCAAGGTACCCTGTCATCTTCGAGGGCCGCCCGAGGGTACTGGGAGGGTCCTCTGTTGAGTCGGAGGAGGATGAGCGGCTTGATCAATGGCTCTTGGGCCTGTTCGTGTCGAAGCCGCTGGAGATAGCTATAGCTGTTTTTGAACACCAGGGACTGGAAGGCTCCTTTGTCGCCCCGCTGCAGCACTGCGGTGAGAGTGGCATGCCCCCTCTTTAGAGCATCTACGAGTCTAATGAAAGCAGGCTCACTAACACTCCGCCCCAAATTGTTTGTATTCAACAGTGGATCCACTACATTGATGCACCGAAGTGTGAAACCTCCAGCACCGCCAGAACGAGGCGCCGGACGCGAATGGTAAGGAGGAACACATGGGCTCCCAGTGCCCCGCCCGCTCGGTTGAGACCAACGGCTCATAGGAGTCGTCGGGGCGCTGACGCGCCCACTGCCACTGCTGCTACTGCTGCTGTGGAACGCAGTGGGGGAGTTGGGTTCCGGCCAGCCAAAGGCCTGCCCACTCCGGGAAGTCCCTGAAAAACGTGACGGGCCCCCCATGCCTCCGTAGCACATGCGGAACCTGCACAAAAAATCGGCACCGTAAGAGCGCAGAACATTGCGGGATACGTCCACTTCTGTATTTCGTGTTCCCTGATGCCAAACGAAAGCATGGAAAGCCAGAAAGGTACTACTATAAAAAATACACAAGGGGGGCAAGTATGGGATGGACGCTTGGGGAGTACAGGACGGGACACCAGTTCAAGCGACACAGTAAGTTCACGCCAAGCCAAAGGAAATCACAAAAAGCCCACAAACACTTCTCAAGACCTGTGTGAATTCTTCTATTATTTGCCGGCCTATCTCCAGTGCAATGGACAACAATGGTTGCCGAGGTCCGTCTCCGAAAGGCATGTGCTGTCTCTATGCAAGCAGTGCGATGCTCTGTCAATGTGCCCTCCTGGCCAAGTGTACCGTATTGTCAAAGCAGTGTGTAAGCCTGTTAGCTCTTGCGTGCCGTCCTAAATTTGTGCAGCTACCGCTTGTTGTGCAATTGTTCGTCTAAGGCAGCAGACCCCCTGCCCATCCTTGGCAAGCATGCTCCCGCCCCAATAACTTTCTTCGTATTTGCCATCTTCTGTCTCCGCCAATCTATGCATTTTTGGGCCTGTCTCATCGGTCACAAGTTGCCTGGGTGCGTGTCCATGACGTTGGTTCGTTCTTGTGCTAGAATAGGATACCGAACTCACCGTCTTCTGCATTCTTCTACAAAGGCGAAGTTCGCGATACACTTGCAAACGTGTATTGTGACAATCTCCCTCGAGAATCCCCTCTCGGGGTGAATGTGCTGCGAGACGAAGGCCAGACGCTCGAGTCGCGGATCTCCGTCTCTCTGGCTACCGCTGCTCTGCTCTGATATCTCCAACAGCTCATTCAAGAACGGCATCTGCTGAAGCTGCAGCTGTTGCTGCTGAGGTTCACACCCCTGCTGCTGCAGCTTCTGTAGCAGCAATAATTGCTGCTGCTGCTGCTGGTTCGCTAGGCGCAAAAGCCACAAGGGGAGAGGCCCCGCCGCAGTCGCAGCAAAAGCTGCCCAATCAAAGCTAGAAAAGTAGGAGAGGAAAGCCTGCAAGACCTGAAGGGGGCTTCGAAGCTTTGATGGCGGGAGGCAGGAAAAGAGGTGCAACACCAGTACCTCCAGGCAGTAAGATGCCAGGAGGCCGGATCGACTACCCAGTAAATGGCTCTCGTACGCCATCCAGGCCTAGGACGCATTCACAATGAACGCATAAAACGCTAAAACTCGCGACATTCGTGGATCTCGCAATACAAAGCGTTGCTGGGAGGCAACAGAAGAAGGAACAAACAGACCAATAACGCAAGTTGAAGGAGCAGAAGCAGACCTAACGCGCTCAACATATGGGCAGCCGGCATTCAACAGATCAGAAAATATAGCAAGGACGCAGCAAAGACGCCCCCTCCACTGAAGTCCAAATATCTTGTGCTCGCACACTGGACACTGCAGTATGATGCAGCATGAAGCAGCCCAAGGCAGTATCGATGCCCCTTGGAGAAACCGGAGCAGCCCGTGGCCAATCACCCATCCAGCAACAAACAAGAGCTTCCCTCACCTTAACGAGGATCACCGAACGCTTAAAGAGGTGAAAGCGCCCAATGCGGCGATCGAGCAGTTCCAGAAGGGCTAACGAGCAACACCCTCCTACCTGTGGGGCAAATCGCAAACTGATCTACAGGCGTACTGTACAGACTCTCAGGGCCTCCTCCGTCCACACGGCTTCCCATTCGTGCAATTGCGCTGCCTTCCTCTGTGTGCGTCCCTGTCTTGTCGCCCCTGTCCGTGATGCTCAGTCGCTGCACAACTCTCGGAGACTGTGCTGTCATTGATGTACTCTATAGCCACTCACCTTGTTCACCGACAAATCCACAGCCAGACTGTCAACTTCGAGCTTCAAAATCTTCACGTCTGCTTTTACCAAGTGGACATTGCGAATGCGAGGCCCCCTGGAGCCCCGTGTCCCAGAGCCCCGATTGCCCCCGGATCCTACTGGATCTCCGCAGAGGAAGTCAGAGCTCTCCCCCTGTGATTCGACCTTCAGGTCACCTCGTCTAAATCTAAGGTGGAGATAAACCAGAAAAGCTTCGCTTTCTTCTTCGCCTTCTACCACCCCTGTCTCTGGAGAAAATGTTATAACTCCCACATCCAAATCTCCATCGGGCAGGTAAGTGAGCAACGGAAAGGAACCGTAACGCAGAACAGCCACGCATATGTCCGATAGACACCGCACACTGCTGCTGGCTCCGCTTGAGCTAGTAGTGCTACTATTACTGCTGCTGCTGCTATTGCTACTTGTGCTGCCATTGTTGCTGCTGCTGTTACTTGCGCCGTTGCCCGATGTGTTCCACCCGCTGCTGTTGCCTGCCACTCTGCTGACGCCAAGGCCTGAACTGCTACTCCGACTGTTGGGGTCATCTGCTGATGTATGAACCGAAGAGGGAAGCACTGCTGCCTTCTCAAACTCCAGGCTTGATGACGGCGTTGGGCGCCACTCAGGTGCTGTTGTTCCTGCCTTTGCACCAGCTCCCGTTAGTGTTGCGCCTGTGGCGGTGGGCGAAGGAGATGAAGAAACCGAGAAAAAAGAAGCGGGTGAGTCTGTGCGGGCCCTGCAGCAAGTTGAAGTTCCTCTATAGAGACGCCTGTCATGCTCCTGCTGCTGCTGTTGTTGCTGAGCTCCCCTTTGCTGCTCCTGCTTCTTTTCTTGATCATGGTCACGCATCAGGACCTCCGGCGGAAGCAGTACTGTATCTGCTCCCAAAAACTGTCGCCTGCTAGAAGGCACTTGTTCATGACTTCCTGCCGCAGCATCATCTTCCTCCTTTCCACCCTGCTGCTGCTCCCCTGGTTGCTGCGCCACATCGTGCTGCCCTTCCCGCAGCGTCGCCTGTGGCTGCTTCTCCTTTCGCAACTGCTCAAGCGGAGATAAAAGCTTCTGCTCCTGCTGCTCCTGCTGTTCTCCCCCACGCGTGGGCGGGTTCTGCTGATGATGCTGCCGCAGGAGGTGCTGCTCTCTCTGCTGTTCCTGCAATTCCTGCTGCTGCCGCCACAGGACCCTAAAATCTGTGAAGGCCTCGAGAATGGCAGCGCGGAGGTGCTCAAATGCCTCCGCCCGAACTCTCGACCGCTCCTCATTGGGGCCTGGAAAGCGCACGCACACATTCATGTAGGTTCCAATAGTGGTGACACCCTAAAACTGCCGCAGCCGCACAGTCCCCTTCTTCCCAATCCGTTCCAAATGCTACAGAGGATTGTACCGAGTGCAGAAATAAAGTCGTCCGCAAGAGCATCAAATTCAGGTGGCACCGGAGGCAGCTCCATCGCTATTGCTGTGGCTGCTTCTGCGGCTGCTGCTGCGGCTGCTGCGTCAGCAGCTGGTGCTGCTGATGTCACAGCTGAGGGCGAGGGGCGCCGAAGGCTCTACCCCTCATGGCTTTCTGAGGTGTTGCAGCTAACTGGAAGTCCACACGGGGAAGCCTATACGCGATGTGGTAGCTGCGCCGGTAGCAGCAGACAACAACCAGCGCCCCCCCGAGTCTCAGAGTGAGGGGGGTCCGTCGACACTTCTCCAAAAGAAGAAAGATGCCAATGACTTTCGAAGACCTCGTTTGCAGCGCGTAAATATATACTCCCTGTTGACGTTATTGCTCAAGCTGCAGTATCTGGCGTTGCTGCCGCGGCGCATGCAGTTGCTGCTAGGGTGGAAAATAACCGGGCGTACGTCGTCCCTATGTCTGCTGGGAATAAAGGGCCCCTAGGTAACGAGAAAGTCAATGAAAATACGCGGTAAATCAGGGCATCAAAGGGGAAGGGGCCCCCACCGAATAGTCTGCTGCTCGGGGCCTGCGTAATTCAGCAGCGGCAGCTGCTTGCTCCAGCAGCTGCTGCTCACGCCTCAGGTAGTGTCTCAAGTAGCTTAACCACTAGTTGAGGCCACATGTCCGATTATTCTGTTTTCAAGTGCGTTTACAAACAATTCCATCTCTACTTATCTTCCTCTACATCTTTGAGACCATCTGTACAGCCGCCGCTGCCGCTGCGTCTGCGGCTACATCGCTCATGTAGGGGCTTGGCTTGGGAGCAGGCTACTGGTTTCCAAAGGGGAGGCCCAGTTATGTAGTTTTTAATAGCAAGTGGAGAGAGTATACACGACTATAGGGCAAGAGCGAATGCTGCCTATTCTTTCATGCGCATGAAGGCAGCTTGTGGGATGGGACTCCTGCACGAGCTACAGCTTCATTGATCGCTGCTGTGTAGAGCTTTATGCAGAGGCTTAAGAATAGAGGCCGACTAGCATTTAAAGCTCTTCGAAGTTTCACAAGTATTTGTGGGAAGGAATACAACTGGGTTGTTAAGAAAGCCCAAACCAATATTGTAGCACGCTGTGGCTCGGTCTGGCTGCAGCTGATGGGTGTAGTTTTCCTTGCTCGCAGGTGGCTGCCGATGGCAAAACAAATGTTTAGCAGTTTTGTATGCCAAGAAAGTACTCAGAAATCGCACAAGATACTACTGCATGGGATTCAGCACGTTTCCATGTTTGGGTGTCTTGCAGCAAGGGTCGGGGCACGGGGTGCTACCAATGCTGGCAGGATATCACCTCACCGAACCAGCCCAGTGCCTTAATGCAGCAGGGTCCTGGAGGTCTGGTGTTTGCTACTGAAGTTAGCATGTGTCGGTGACTATCGGTCCAAGAATAGAGACTCTTGCTGCTCATGAGGGTCCTCGGCTAAATCTTCAAGTGATGAATTCACAGTGCTACAATACTAGTTTCTGCAGTAAACGAGTAGGCAAGACAATGGAGCGGTAGGCATATATGGAAACGTTGAACTCCCACGGAGCCGGGCGCATGCGTCTGTGCACTGGGGGACTGAGGAGAATGCGCAATCACCAACAGCAACAGCAGCAGTTCTTTCACAGTGAGATAAAATCACATATACGCGCAAAAGTGTCGTCACTACTGAATGATATTTTTTGGGAATAGGGCCTCGATCAGGCCTATAAAAGACAGTTTAGTTGTCTACATGGGTGCCTGAAGTTGCTAGTTGTGCTAAACTACTTCTACTTCGAGTCCGCTAGTCCGATATCAAACTGACCTTGGCGTGATGGCTACGAACTTCGGGAAATTCGCGAGGGTCAACATTGTGGTCCCGCACACTCCACTGCCGAAAGGGTCATGTCCCTCGCTTCACTGCTGTATTGATAGCTAATTGGTTTGCTGACGCGCGGCCGTGCGTTTCCGTAGGACTCCCGTACGACAGGGAGTTGGAATTTGGAGAATACAATGTGCCAAACATAGGCTTCTTTTGGCACAACGGGAGATCCCCGCCGATGCTGTATGGCTTCTCTCGTAGCCTACAGCCGAGACTCGGAATCAACGGAGCCGCACGAGTGTCTAATGTGTTGGGTGAGCACAATTCCAAAATCAAACCGGAATTAACACACACAAAGGCAGATGTAGAAAACAGTGTCTGAACGGTAGGGAGTGGGCGAATCGGCGACCGCGGTAGTGATGCCCTTGATCCATTTCAACCTGGAGTCACACAGTGAGCCGGCACAGCCACCGAACAATTCGTTCATTACTCGAGTCTGGAAAGCTCCTCTCCACTTGCGTCAACGATTGACAATCGATTTGGAGAATGAAGGGACTTCCGCGGAGACCCGCCCGTATCCTTGTTCTGCTGACCTTTTGCCGAGAAACGATGTAAGTAGCAAACGAAAAATTGGGGCTTTTTCGAATTGTTGGTATGCTGAACGAGCATCATCACAATTGCCGTGTCACCAGCATAGGCTGCTAGGAAGAAACACTTCTCGAAACCAGGCAGTCCGAGTACTGGAAACCCCATCAGGTGCATATGCGGCCTTTTGTGGTTGCACCTTCACTCTCTGTCTGTCTATGAGCTGTTTTCCTTTTGGAGTTGTTTGTCACTCTTAAATTGGTCCTTTAGAGGGGCTGATATAGGGGGAAGCTACTATGAAATTGCGCTAGTACCTTTGGATGCTGATGACCCCTTGGGCATCTGTGCGAGGATACCAGGATAGCGGCACCCGAATGGCCACTGTCCTCACCGGAACACGGCTCTGAGAGAGCGAACCATAAGACTGTAATTTTTTGCATCAAAACCCTGACGTATTTGTACTTTCACGAACTACTGCCTCTCATGTAACAGTTACAGAGCACGAAGGAGTTGCTTTACGTGCTCCTGGACCCCCTAGCTGAAGAGTAGCACGCCCTCCGCATATAGTTTTGCAAACTTTATTGACTGGGTCCAAGCAATCTTATGTGACTTGTTTCTGCAGGTCGGCAGGTGTATTCAGCAGCAGGATGCATGCATACTTGCGAGTGCCGGTGTGACAGGCAGTCTTTTTTTACTGGTGATTGGGCGGGATTGGAATGTGCATAAGCGAAGACAAATGGTGAAGATACTGCTGAACCCTGCAAGTGGTCAACACCATGTCTACCTGGCTAGTCGGGAACTTACGTTTCCCTGTAGCCATTTTCAGTTGAAGCTGATGCACATGCCCCACCTGCCCACCATTTCCTGTGTCACCACTTGATTGTGTCAAACCACACTGGTGGACGGTGGGACTTCAAGCAGTTCGCCTGCATGCAAGCCGGCGACCTCTTGAGCGTATGCGAAGCTCTGGTAGCTTGGAATGAAGACTGGACCGCTACAGGTATGAATTTCATTTGGTGCACTGTGCAAGCGGGTGCGCGATAGGCCAGCACTTCATTGTTATTGAATACATCTGAGAACTTTTCCTCCAACTTTGCGAACTTCTGCTCTGCCTTCATTCTCAATCAGGCCAGACCTCCCCAAGCGGTTGGCCTTACAAGACCTTCGCGACCTTCGCGACAGAGTGAGCGCATGCCTGATCCGGTTTCCAGGACGCTTATGCAGTGCCTACGAACGTCTTCGTTCCTTTATCCTTAGGATTCGGTTTCCAATCCTCTAACCGTAGAGGATGAAAATGCTGTCGGAAGCTCAAAGAGGTGCAAACCTTCCTTGCTCCCCGGTGCATACACCGCAATGCTTTCGTAGGGTGGCAGCGTCTGCGCAGTCCACTCTGCCACCCATTACTTGCCCAGGATTATGTCGTGGTGAACTGGACCAACGGAAGCATCCACTGCCACGTCAGTATGGTCAACGTCTGAAATATTCCTTCATTTTAAGAGTAAAGCCTTGCCAATTCGCTTGTCCTGTCTCCCCTCTGCAAAGTGATGCCACAGGGGCTGCTCCTGTTGATGGAGTGGGTAATTGTATCTCCTCGCCTTAGTTTCAGATCACAGGTAGACATCTTTGCTTGTACCGAGTAGCAGTATCACATCCTGCTCATTCATACAGACTTGGATAGTCAGAGAGTTGGCATGAGACAGAGATGCGGGTCCAGCTGGTGTTGCCGACTCTGGCCGATCTTGCCAGGCGTGCCTTATGTGGGCGCATGATCCGTTAGCCCGCCCCAGTGGGCCAACAGCCAGCAAACAAAAGTTACCGACAGCTGTTAACTGTGTCTATACGTACAGACAAGAAGGCGTGTTTGAGCTTGTGTGTGAAGCTGCCTTGCTCCTTGCAGTATGGTGCGCCGCAACCCATCGGAGGACACATCGTCTCTCGCAGTTCTAGGCGCTCGAACAATTGAACTCCTAATGCCCGCAGACTGGGAAGGTATGCCAGTTGAATTTAGATAGCACTTCACTTGAATATTTTTGGCTCCGTTACTGCTCACGGTACTCCTCGGATAAGACGCTGGACCCGTACCCGTGTTCCACCTCCAGCGCAAGGCGGAGCAACTGGGTTGAACGTTTATCAGCGCCAACTAAAGAAGGCTAGGAGATCAGCCCCAGAGGAAGGGTGATATAATAAGTCTCGAAACGTTGAAGGGGCTGCCAGAAGCACACAGCCAGCTTGCTGGTGAAGCCCACAGTGTTAATGCAGCCTTTGAGCTGTAACGACAGCAAGCTCAACACTGAGAGCCATGCAAGCATGGGGACTGACACACATGCAGACACCATAGCAATTACACAGGAACAAATACCTCAGGGAACATTCAGTAATGCAAACGAATAAACTTGTATACTGACATAAATGTTGCATTCTCCAGCCATTGCCCGTCCTTCAGGTATGTGCACACTAGTGGGGTGTTCCTGTAAATGGCTAGATTGCAGCTCATTCGGCTCTGCCATCCTCTTCCATATGTTGAGCAGCAGCAAGAGCATGCAGTAGAATGAAATGCACTAGGAAGAGAGGCAACCGTTAGAGATTTAGTACTACGGAGCGCCGGAGCTAGAGAGAAGGTAGCAGCTGCACACGATATATTCTTTGAAATGCTCATCATATCAGCCCTCCAATGACTTGCTGAGTGACCAGCCACGTGAGGGACTGGAACAAGGGGGTTTGTGCTGCGTACCCTAGAATCCCAGGTTGGATGGGGACAGCTCGGCTGTGCCTCGCCTGTCGCTGAAAATTAGTTGGGACGTGCTTTTCTACTTGCTTACAGGCTGCTTGAAAAGGGCCAAGCGTGCTTGACTAACAAACCCGAGTGCGACATGTTCTGCAGGCATGCAAACAAAACAATTGTCTGCAGGATTTGCAGCAAGGTGCGTTGCCTCATACGGCATGTCGCGTCCTCTTTGCACCGGCCCCAAGCCCCCGGGAATCCTTGCCTCCTGTAGTCAGGCAACGGAGGCAGGCTTGTATCTGCTGCCCTCAGGGAACTTCTGTAAATTCCTGTGCTGTAGCTCGCCAAAGTTCTGTAACCCTGTCTGCGCCTGTGAAGACATAGGAGTCTGAACAGTTGTTTCCGGGGGAAAAAATTGCAACATTATATGTAGGTGTGTATGACCGTATGCAAAAATGTTCACATCTTGATCACAAATTAGATCCGTGAACAGCCTCAAATTTCACCTTTAGGCTGTGTCGCGCCGACACATGAGCCCGTGTGGCAGGCTCCACGATTGCGTTCCTCCATATTTTGCACATGGTCCCCAAATATACCTAGAGTTGCTTCACAACAAAAAATCAGCCAGGATTCCAGGTCGTGAATGGATAAAAAACTGGCTTCGCTACGACTACCACGACTACAGTGCTGAGGACATGGCGGCACTGCTGGCCTCAGGCGATGCTGTCCCTACACTGAGCCCGTAGCACAAGGCCACCAACGGAACCCCAACTGATGCATGAGTAGTACCACATTTCAATTGTTTTGATCAATTCGTTCTTCTGCCCCGTTCTCCTAGTGGATCCGGTATAATGTCCTGTACTACCGGTCATGGAAGGCTCGCCGGTTGGTCCGCCAAGGTCACAGCAGCATGAGATGACATTCCATCGTGTTGCTGTATGCACCAGCAACAGCAGAAATGACATTAAAGACATTGTATAACTGCCTTTACTGTTTTGCTTATCTGAGCCTTCTCCGTGTTAGGCTTGTCGCCGATGCCGAGGCACTGGGGTCTTCCCTTCAGGCCTCGATCAATGCCGCTGCAGTCAGCAGCAGCAGTGCGCTTAGCAGTGGCACTGTAGGAAACGCTACCAGTACAGACGGCAGCGATGGTTCCATCAACAGCAGCACGGACGGCACACCAACTTCTTCCGACGATTTGACAGAAGAAGAGCGCATAGCGCAAGTCGTAGCAGAAGACACTCCTGAGTTGAACTGGCGAGTACTAGAGGGCTGGACCTTACCTGAAAATAATGTTTTCAGGAACTACCTGTGCCGCTTTGGCGCCTTAGACGTTCCCTGCTGGGACTCCTTGGGTATATATCCGAATGCAGACTACCAGGGATGGCCCATTCCTATCTATTGCCCTCCTGGAAGTTGCTGTGGAGACGTTCTGGGTGAACTCAAGTGCCGCCCCTCATGCACATCCGGATGGAGTGTCATGGACTCCTCGCAGTGCTCGTGCAAGATACACGAGCACAAATGCCCGGAGGACACGGTGTGTGACGACAGCGACACTACCCGGTACGGCGGGGTGTACTGCCGCTGTAAAGACGGCTACGTAGGAGACGGAGTCGTCTGTTACCCGGACCCATGTGCAGACTCCACCAAAAACAGATGCTCTCCAGGCACCTGCAAGGGGAGGCCCAATGGCACGGCATACTGCGTCTGCCCCACCGGATACACCTGGGATGACGCAGACCTTTTAAGCCCCGCATGCGTCCTGAAAAGCCTCTGCCTGGACAACCCCTGTGGGCCAGCGGAGGCAGTGCTGGAGTGCAGGACCGAAAGCACCACAGAATACACCTGTGTGTGCCGGCCGGGGTATGAGGTGGGCAGCGTCAACGGCAAGAAAACATGTGTTGAAAAATCCTCCGCAGTCAAGTGTGAACACAATCCCTGCGGGACAGAGGGCCTCCTGAGCTGTACGGACACCCCATCTGGGCCAGAGTGTCAGTGCAAGGATCTCTACCGGCTGGTTACTGAACAACGGCAGAAAAAGTGCATATATTCACCTTGCGAAGATCAGGCCTGTGGGGACTCTGCGGCTACGAAGAGCTGCCAGGCGGGTATTTCAACATACACTTGCGTGTGCAACACCAACTACAAACTGGAAACGGTGGATGGTATGCCCAAGTGCGTGGCCGCCGAAACAGACCTCACTCTCTTCATCATATGTGCGGCGGTTGTAGGGGTCCTTTTGTTGATATCCGTCATTAGTTGCATTATTCTACGAAGACGGATGCTGAGAAGGAATGCCCTTGAAGCCTACGCTGAGGATAGCCTGGAGGTCTCCATGGGGGCTCATCAAGACGGCATTACAGCAAGCAGCAGCGCGTGGATGTAGCACCCGACTGCCGATGCATAAGCTGCAGTGGCAACCGCATGACAGTGATTTCAGCATACCGCATCTGTTTCAGAGCAACGGCCTGCTTCCGTGTACTAGAACTACCTCTGCAAGTGCCGAAGAGAAGGGCAAGACGACATGGAGATCCTGGGGGGGCTGTGCAGTTCCGTGGCGCGGCTTCACCGTCCATGTGTAAGCATTCATTGGTTCCATAGCATACTTACGCTTCTTGTTTTCCACTTATTACTTTTTCGCATATGCAAACTCTCGTGAGGAAGGCCACTTAGGGTGGGGTTGGGTGATGCAGTACAATTTGCTGTACAAAGGATAGTTGCAGGCAGACTAACCCTGCGCACAGCCGCCGTTGCTCACCCTCACTCCCTTTCTTTTCTCCCCCTTTTTCTCTTCCAAAAGTTTTATGCAGCACAACCTGTTTTTCCTACATTTAGAGGGAAACAGTCACAGAGATGCAGGGGGTAGGGGAATCGGGCATGGACAAAGAAGAGAGCAAGGGACGCAGCAATACAGGCAATCAGGGATAGGCCACAGAAGACGGGGGCACGACAGAGATGGTACAACATGCAAAGGAACGCAACTACTAGAAACAGGACATAGAGTTTTGTCCTACAGCCTCGAGGTGTGTTGCTGTTTGGACGCGAAGGCCGTTACTTCGGTCCGAAATGCATTAATTCATTAATTCCATGTGCTTCCTTGATCGCAGCACCACTCGGCAGCACCATACCCACTTTCAACTTCTGTGACCCCATTCCCATAGTCCGTCAACATAGTTACACTAAAAAATGGGAATTCTGGTCCCTGGCTTTTGGTTCCAAAAAGGGATTCCCTTCCCTTCCAGCCTTGACGTAACAAAGGCCCTTCACGCGTACTACCACACGGGATTGCAGAAGAAAAAAGAATTAGTGACTGGGGTGGAAAAAACTAAACAGAATTGGAGCATGCACTAAAAATTGGGAATTCTGATCCGTGGTTTGGGGCTTCAAAAAAGACTCCCTTCCCTTTTGACGCAGCAAAGGTTCTTCGGGTACTACGACACGAGAATGCAGAAGAAAAAGGAACTAACGACTGGGGAGGAAAAAATTAAGCAGAACCGGAACATCCATTCTTTTCGTAAGCATTGCTTGTTAGAAACTTGTGGCTAATGAACTCGTTCTCTCCCTCTCTCCCTCTCCATATATAGGCAAAGCTATCTCTCTAAAATGTTGCAGAAAAACCCCGTTTTAAAAACATTACTAAAGGGATTTATTGCATCGTATGTGCTGACGATGGCCCGTACCTAACGCCAGAGACTTTAGCTAAACACCGTCCGCTGCAGTTGTTGCCTCCAAGGCAATCGCGCACGCAGTGACCGAATGCAGTGAGCCAACGCCTACTTGTTGAACACCAGTCGGCTTTCAGTTACCAAAATACACACAAAAGTGTGTGGATGCACTTAGTTGTGACAAAAGATGCTGGACCTGCGGTCCTCCGCCCCCCAAACAGCAAATGCCCTTGTTCGCAGACGTCCGTGTTCCAATCCCTCGATGTCAGGCCCTGTTACGCAGATGCTGCAGCTCAGCCTGTAGGGGCAAACGAACACCAACCATGCAGCACGCTCTACCTGATGCCTGCATGTGCATGCCTACTCGCATGCAGGCTGGCTACTTGGGCCCAAGCTATAAAAATTTAACCATTGTGTGCAGGAAGCAAGGAATTTTTGGGCATTATGTCTGCATGTGGGGCTCCCGTGCAGCATTAGTTGCAGCACTGTCTGTTGTAGCTTATGGCATTGCGTAGCCCCGCACCAGCCCCAGTCATTTGTGCCGCCGTTCGAATAAGAATGATCGTGCGCTAAGATCGACGCCTCTCGTCAAGACGACGATACAAGCAAACCACATCTTCACACGCATGTAGCATCTACGAAAATGAACTGTCCATAAGGAATTAACCCTACAGATGGTGTATATCGCAGTCAGCCAACAGCTCCGGTCTGCAACCGCAACAACAGCAAAAACAGCAACTGTAGATGCTGCTGAGACAGCCCTTAATGCTCCCACTACAAATGGAAAATACCGTCTACAATTCTCATTCGACAAACCCAAACTATGAAATTGCACTTACAGACCCGTACCCTGCTTGAACGTACCAAGTTGACTGGGGGCTGCCTCCTGGGGCTGTCCTCGGGCCAGCAGCAGCAGCAGCTGCCGCTGCTGCTGAGTTGTTGTTGCCGGGGTTTCGCAGCCCCTGTTCGTTTGGCTCTCGCACCTGTGTCCACATTGTTTTGGGTTCTTGTTAGGGTCGTTTTTTCATGTTTGGGTCTTCAAGCTTCCGTGGTATATTGCCCTTCCTGCTGCACAAGCGCTTCGGTGCTGCTGCTGCTTCGGCCGCCTGCGGGTTGGGTTTTCGGTGGGCTGTGGGGCCCCGAGTCTGCTGCGCCTGATTTTTTCTCGTTCTACTTGGCATTTATAAACACTCAATTGCACGTCGTAGCTGCTGGGTACTCCTGCAAGGCCGCCGATCGCTCTCCTTCGGAGCAGGGAAGGGCCCCTCTCTGGGGCCCTGCGGGTTGTGTTGGCGTCAAGCACGAGCATGAGCAGGCGATATAATAGAGGAGGCCCTCCGGAGGCCTCAGGGGGACCTTGGGAGGATGAGAGACCCCGCGCACGTGATGGGGCACCCAGGGATGGAGCGAGACGCACAGTCTTGGTGATGGGACCGGCGGCTCGCAGGGGGGCCGCTCTAGGTTCGCCGGGCTCCCTAGAGACCTCCTCTGGGTTTACAGAAAGGACTCATGGGAACTCCCCCTTGTTAAGCGCCAGACAGGGGCCACCTCCTGGTGAACAGGCGTCTCAGGGGGCCCCTGGGAGCCAAGGGGGCACGAGAAAACTTCCTTTCATGGCACTTAGCGACATCATACGGCAGCAACACATCAAAGGAAAAGTGAGTTAGGTGGGGAACCTTATGGGGGGCCTTTTGCATACGCTTGGGGCGCCGAGGACACTCGGGGAGTTCCTAGGTGATCTGTGGTCCCGCATTTGCACAAAGAGCATCCCTGGGGCTTACGTATATTGAACTCAAAGGGAGCCTACAGTATGGAGGTGTTTAAGAGCATTCGTCTGGGGGTGGTGATTCTTTACAAGTCGTGGGAGGCGCCCCCAGGCGCCTTTGAAGGCGGGGAACTGCCATACCTGTTACTGTGCGTTAGATGGGTTTCTCCGGGGTATATGGGCAGCGGTTGCATTTTCCGTGTGTTGCAACGCTCCCTCGTTGATTGTTTGCTGGTGCAATGTGCCTTCCGGCAGCCGCTGCTCTCACGAGTGCGACTTCTGGTGCCGGCTGTTGCTGTGGTGAATGAATATGAGTGACCGGCACCGGCTGCTTCTACTAATGCTGCTGCTGGGCCTGCTTCGTGAGCAGAAGTGCTGCTTCTGCTGATGTGTTTGGTGTGAATGGGCAGCAGCTCCTTTTTCGCCTGCTGTTGCTACATGCTCGTTGCCGTTGTGTGGACAGCAACAGCCTCTGCTGCGGAACCCATGCGTTTGCCAGCAGCATTTGCTGTTACTGCGGCTGGAGTTAACTGTGTTTAGATTTGAAAGTTGCTGTTGTACATGCAGCTGACGTTACAGCGTCGGCAACAGCAGCGGCAACAGATGGTTCACGTATTGTCTTTGTTGTGCCCGTGATGAGTTTTGAAACCGTCAGCACAGTGACGGTTTGCTGTTGCTGTTGTTGTTGTTGCTGTGTGTTTGTTTGTGTGGCCGTAGCTGCATGGGCAGCAGCAGCACCAGCTGCAGCAGCAAGAACGTTCTCCTTCACCAACGAGACCGCAGCAGCAGCAGCAGCAGCGGCAGGACCTACCGCCGCAGCAGCAGCAGCACGGTTCCGCGCGCAATGCGTTATTTGGCTCGGAAAGGGTTCCACCTCATGGAAGGGCTCCTACGTCAGGGCCTCAGGGGCCTCCAATGGGCGAACATCGCCGTGTTCGGGACTTGAGTGGGGGTGCTGCTGCCGCTTCAGACAGCGGCGGCGGCCCCCCGCGGGGCCCGCGTGGCTCAGGCGAGGGGCCCCCACACGACACGCCTCGGACCCTGCATTTGCGGGAGAGGCCATCTTGCTCTCCAGGGGCCTTCAGGGGCACCTCTTTGGACCGTGGCAGCGACAGAGA
>CAJFCX010000441.1:0-17845 GCA_904066255.1 Eimeria sp. OTU-X
CGGCATACGAGAGTGTGAGAGGTTTCGTGGGTTAGGAGATGTGTAGAAGGGACAGGTGTCTGTGTCTGTGTCTGTGCACCGTGTTTGGTTGGGAGCTTGTTACAGTGGATGGCCCGATAGTTTGCCCCTATGTAATAAGGCATTTCCAGACCATCGCCTGAGTTCCAAAGAAGCCGGGGTGGCGTTGGGGGTAATCTGGCATGCTGCAAGGTGAACAAACTCGAAATAACGCCAGTACACGACATTCATAAATACCCCTTTCGTACACCGCACGCCTACAACATCCGTGGCGTTGGGGGTAGTCTGGCGTGCTACAAGGTCTGCACCGTACAGCGAGACGGATTGTGATCATCAGCTGTACTGGTGTGGTGAATCCCAGGCAAAGCGAGTAAGCTTTCTGTCACAGTGTGTACCGATTGCGCCAAAGCTGCACGAAAATACTGAAGGGAGTTTGTTGGTAATCACACACTTGATACGGTCCGGCCTCAAACCCCCAAAGCAAGGCATTCCCGACAAGGATCCTGCAGGCTGTCAAAGACTTAAGTACCCACGCGCCAAACTGCGTGCATGTTACGCCCTGTTGAAGACACTTCAAAGGCACAGCGGGGAGTTCAATTGTCTGCTTCCTGCTGTAATCTGTTGTGATTCAGACCGAGAGATTGCCTTAACCTTCGACAGCAACTGTTTTGTTCGTTAGGCCCCTCCATTGTGGCCAAGATCGGTTGCTCTCTGTGGGCACCTCCTGGCGCTGCATAAAAGTGTTGCACCCGTGTGCAGGGATATCTGTCAAGGTACAGTTACGGGAAGTGAAGTGGATGCTTCTTCACGCTAAACGCTATGGCGCGATGCATGCGCGCTGGCATGACAGCGCCAGTGCATGCAACGATCAACTGTCCAGTGGTAAGAATATATATTAGATTCTGGGTAGGGTGCCCACACATTTTGAGACCCGACGGATTAGGTGAGCCATGGCCACAGTGCAGCTAGGAGTACAAGAGATAAACGAACTGGAGCATGCGGGGTTAAATGTCCGTTCCTACCTTCCTTTTTCAGCTCTGGTACCAACTGACAGAATCCAACATCCAGCTGACCACCGCCTTTGGTGTGTGGGCGACGAAACCGCAAAACATGACTTCTGTGGAGTCAATGACATGTTGACGGAAGCTGGGGATTGTCCGTGTGGCGGTGAATGGTCAATATAGGTACTTGCCGGTTGGGATCTGTGTTTGGGATGTTGTGCGGTGCATGCTAGGTGCACAAAGTTGTGGACAGCAGGCTGTAGTGGGCAAGCACTAGGTAGCAAATGTTTGGGCTACCTTGGATTGAGCAGAAAGTGCGTGTTGCTGTGTGATGTGGGCTAGGCGCACCGATGGTGCGAATGACAACCAATACGTTTGAGGGTTTCGTGGACAGGTGCTACACTGCATCTGTTTGGGTTGTGTGGGATTGAGCAGAAAGTGAGCGTTTCTCTTTGCCGTATGAGGGAAGAGCCGAACTTCAAATTTCCTCGTAACAGGTCCTCGGAGTATTTTGCAGTGTTTGGTGAGAGTGGCGCGCCAACATAGCATCCTGTTTTTCGTTGTCTGCCGGCAGCCTATGTGACGCAGCGCCGTGCATTGGTGAAGACAGGAACTGAAACTATGCGATATCTGTCATGGCCCACGGTTGATTGCAACGCTGGTCTGCCTGCCAATGCTCTCAACGGTAGATGCTAAGACTTCCAACTACCCACACGCTCACCAAGGGGTCCCAGACAATGCCGCTCTGCCTCCCACTGGGCTAACTACAGCCAGCGCAGCCTGTGGGTCGTAGAATATTGTGTCAGCGAAGTACAGATGCGTTTGGAGGTGGGACGCAATGCTCCTGTCATGGAATGCGCAGAGAGAGCTAACAACCCTCGCAAGTCGTGGGCTATTGGTAAATGGAATTCACGCTGTTTGCAAAGCATGCGATGGGAATTGGAAATGAGTGGTGTGCAGTTTATCAGTGCACAAATGTAGCTGCGTCTGTGGTAGAACGGTGTATGGCTGCCACTGTGTTGTGCGTGTCCAGATGCTGTATGCAATCATTCAGGGGTGGCACGAGGACACAGAAGGGCGTGCAGAGCCTGCACGGCGACTACGTACTGCTGACCATGCATGGGTGAGACAAACTATGAACATGACATATTGCTGTGGGTGGGTTACTTGCAGACTGGCGTCGCGGGGTGTTGGGGGAAATGAGTAACATGCCCTTGTAAAAGTTGCCTTTAGTTGTTTGAAGCTGGATCGTGGCAAGCGTGGTTCTATCCACTGGTGCATGCGTTCACAAGTATTGAGGCTAGCGTATTCCAGTGGGTGTTGCTTTTGGATAATGAAAGGAGGTGCGCGATTTGTTGTCATTGCCTGCATATCGTCAAGTCATGAGGACTGCGATGGCGCAAGAATACAGCTAGAGACGCTAGAGGTTTTACCAGGCGTGAGGTGGTTTGAAGTGGCTCTGTTAGTGAACTGGAGTGTGGTATCGAACTCCATAGAGGTTTGATCAATGGCACATTTCTGCAAATGCTGTTCTGGCGTCCACTGTACTGATTATAGCCAGCGCAGCCTGTGGGTCGTAGAATATTGTGTCAGCGAAGTACAGATGCGTTTGGAGGTGGGACGCAATGCTCCTGTCATGGAATGCGCAGAGAGAGCTAACAACCCTCGCAAGTCGTGGGCTATTGGTAAATGGAATTCACGCTGTTTGCAAAGCATGCGATGGGAATTGGAAATGAGTGGTGTGCAGTTTATCAGTGCACAAATGTAGCTGCGTCTGTGGTAGAACGGTGTATGGCTGCCACTGTGTTGTGCGTGTCCAGATGCTGTATGCAATCATTCAGGGGTGGCGCGAGGACACAGAAGGGCGTGCAGAGCCTGCACGGCGACTACGTACTGCTGACCATGCATGGGTGAGACAAACTATGAACATGACATATTGCTGTGGGTGGGTTACTTGCAGACTGGCGTCGCGGGGTGTTGGGGGAAATGAGTAACATGCCCTTGTAAAAGTTGCCTTTAGTTGTTTGAAGCTGGATCGTGGCAAGCGTGGTTCTATCCACTGGTGCATGCGTCCACAAGTATTGAGGCTAGCGTATTCCAGTGGGTGTTGCTTTTGGATAATGAAAGGAGGTGAGCGATTTGTTGTCATTGCCTGCATATCGTCTAGTCATGAGGACTGCGATGGCGCAAGAATACAGCTGGAGACGCTAGAGTTGTTAGCGGATATGACGCTTGGCGATATTTCGCCGTGCTCGATAGGCTTGCGCCGTGTTCATGTCAATGACCGTTTAGCGTTGTAAACTAAAACTGTGTGAGTTGCGCAGGCAAGCACAGTTGATAACCAATGCCGGCACAAAGGGAGATGCGTGAAGGCCATTTTCTAAGTTCCTGTGCATAAGTGAGTGGCCCGGCTGTGGGGCACGTTGGCCTGTATATTGTATGAAGGGCTCCCGTTCATGAGGTTCCTTATATAGAGTATATATAGTGTATGTACTATATACATAAGCTATACTATGCATACACGGAAGGGAAAATGTGGTGGAAACAGCAAATGAGTTAACGTAGTCGCCATTTGTCAGGGCCGCGGTCGCTTTGAGCTAATCGATACCCTTAAAGGATCATGTGGCGTGGAGCATGACTGACTGCACGTCTACAGCGTGCCTGATATCTGTGCCAATGCACATAGAGTTAGCCTTCGCAATCAGAAGAGGTTTGTGGATTCAGGCCACGTTTTCACAATTTGAGCATAGAAAGGCCCAATCGTACCATAACACAATACTGAATGCAGGGTGGCATTCAAGTATGCATGCCAACAAAAAACGAATGCCGACGGTGTGGTGCGATGTGCTGACTAGGGCCTGCTTCGGGTGCCTTGGGAAGCATGGCAAATGACAGATACGAGGATGCATGGCTGTTTAACGAGCTGCATGTGATGGCCCGTCAAACTCTCTGGGCTTCGGTGAGTCATTTGGTGGTTACTGCAAGCACCGAGATCGTGCACATCATGAATAGCTGTTGGTGCTAGTTTTTGCAAAACGTAGTAGTCAGCATTGCAAAGCATCTGCGATATTGCTAACCATCGCCTCGCATTAAATGGACGGCTGGTGTTCGCTATGTTGGAAATGTAACGTAACGCTTTGTCTCTACAGTAGAGCTGTGACTGATTGCAAAATGTAGCGCGTGTGGCTGAACTTAACGCAAGGGGTAATAACCGCTGTTGTGCACTGTCATTAGCCGCCGATGTAATTCGATCTCTCCCCCAAGCAGGGCTATTAACTTTGCCTCGCCCAAAACTCCGTACCCTTGCTCTGGAAGCCGTGACCTCCCTCACTAGCGGGGATGCTATATCAACGCACTGCACAGCCACTTAGCAAACACAAGGCACAACTTGATGGAGCAAGAGGTGGGCGGCGGCATCCATCCGCTTAATATAGAGAGTGCGTGCGGCTTCACCATTTAAGCGTGAGGTCCAGTGACGCACCACGGGTGCTGCTCCACAGCAGGGTGCGCATCCCCAGCAGATCAGTGGACTTGGATTGTGGTTGTGAACGAAAGGCGCTTGATTGGCGTCACGTACTAGGGCTTTGACCAGACCTCGACACGGCCCTCTTCGCCTACACCATTTTACTTACTATACTGCATTTGGGACCTTATAAACGCACTGATCAGCCCGCGCGCCAACACAGCATGCGCTGTGATAGAGCCAGCGGTGGGTGGCTGCTTGCATTCTATTAATATAGAGAGTGCGTGTTGTTTCACATGGGGTGAGCTTGCACTCCGTGGGACAAATGTGTGTGTGCCTCAGTGTAAATATTTAGTTGGCAAGGCAGGGCTGCGATCTCCTGTGTGTGGAAGGAGGCCACTGCAGAAGCCTACTCTGTGCCTGTTTTGTTCTCAAGAACCTGCAGAACTAGCAGCGTTGCACGTTGGGTGCTGCTCCACAGCAGGGTGCGCATCCCCAGCAGATCAGTGGACTTGGATTGTGGTTGTGAACGAAAGGCGCTTGATTGGCATCAAGTACTAGGGCTTTGACCAGATTTCGACACGGCCCTCTTCGCCTACACCATTTTACTTAGTATACTGCATTTGGGACCTTATAAACGCACTGATCAGCCCGCGCGCCAACACAGCATGCGCTGTGATAGAGCCAGCGGTGGGTGGCTGCTTGCATTCTATTAATATAGAGAGTGCGTGTTGTTTCACATGGGATGAGCTTGCACTCCGTGGGACAAATGTGTGCGTGGCTCAATGTAAATATGCAGTGGACACGTTAGGGCTGCTTCCGGGTGACGCGTTAGCTGTCGGATGTCAGTAGGAATCGCGCACTGCGGTAATCAGCTGCTGCTGTCCTCAGCTGGGCGCACAAGGAGTTTTAAACGAGTGATAGTACCACGCATTGCTGCCACTGGAGGAAACGTAATGCGGTTCAACTGGTCTACGCAGGGCATCGAATGCGCACTTGTTGCATGACAAAGCCTTGATGATGCAAGCTCCGACCGATGGCGGTTCAACTCACATTTAGGTATGATTCGTCGAATGTACAAGTTAGAGGACAGTGGATGATGGAGTGATTGCCTGCAACAGCACCGCTGCGAATGCTTGGCAATTTATTAAGAAGTTGTCATCGAACAGCAATGATGCCTCTGTGGCAATTGCACACCGCCAGGCGGGCAATGAGAGCAATACCTCTTAATTGCTGTGGAAACTCCTAAGTGCTATTTACCTTGGTTCTTGCAAGGAAACAGCTTTTACAAGCTCGCTTAATTAGCTCGTGTTCCTAAATTCTGCTGAGAGGATACCCGTGCGAGAGAAAAGTGTATTCTGCATTTTGGAGCTCCAGCTGTCCACAATAAGGGAGCTTACGGGTTCTATAACATTGGTGTCCTACCAGAAAGGATATTGCTCATTGAAAGGTTGTATGAGATACTGCAAATGCCGGAAGGCATGTATTTATGCGCTACACTAGTCCCGGCATGTAGTACTGTCTCAAGACACAATTTACAGGAGACGCAAACCGGCTAACGGCATCTAAAAGCAGATTGACGCAGTGCATCTGGCTTCGTCGACATTTGTGTACGGTTGAGGTTTAGGGCACGTAGTTTTCCAAGGTATCTGAGCTATATTTGAATAGCCTCTGTGGTTGGTTAACTCGGGTTCAGTGAACAGACCGCTTTACCTAGGGTGGCCGTTGCACAAGTTCACATCAATGGCTCGCAACGCTCTGCCGGAAAAAACGGTGACACTCCGGATATAAGATCTTTCGACGCCAGTAAATCTATACACGCAGACAGCCATGGCCGGCATCTGTTGCATCCAGAAGCCCTCCGAACATGAATGGGCTCATACGAAAGTGTTGTCGCGCCTAGTAGCGCATCTGTGCTTGTTTCGCTGAATCGAGCGGTGTATCAATATGTATACATAAATGCGACAGAGCTTCGGATGCAAATATTCCTTTGTCCACCACATGAGGCGGCACGAACAGTGGCAGGTTTCCCTGTGAACATCGACAAGGGCCAGTGCACGCAATGTCTCACATTTTTCCTCTATTCTTTGCTGCAATTGCCCGCCTAGGGGGGGTTTATGGCAACAACAGGAAGTATGCCCTTCAGTGTTACCAGTTAGTTATGCAACCGTGAATTTTTCCTCTCGCACTAAGCCGGAATTTGCCCACCAGCAGCATTCATTTCGGCCAGCTTTTACAGAGGTAGTACAGTAGGGTCTTTTCCTGTCCCACAATAGGTTAGCCTGGGAAGTCCTATGGCCGTAGGCGGTCGCCGATTTGAACAGATTAATGACTGCAGGGAGCGGTCGTCAGAACTTCGTCGGTAGATTCCGGATTCAGACGGGTAGTGCGGAATTCCAATTCAAGTAATTGATTCACTGGGAAAGGGGTTTCTGATGACAGCAGCAATATACTAGAGCAGGTGCCTTAAGATAAATCCCTACTGGTCAACGGCACGAGGGTATCTTCACTCAGAGCACGCTCTGGTGGACAGCCATGCAGTCGTACAGATGAGTTGCAGGCATAGCATGACAGTGATTTTAGACGTTTGAACATTTCGTATTCAAGTGAAAATGCCATCCAAACAAGTCTAGCTCATGGCAATTTTGAGAGAGTTAGATTTTGAACTGCGTATCGGTGGATTTATCATCACTCTTATTTCTGAGGATGTAAGACGTACAAAAATTTGACATCGCTGTGCCCAAAGGTAAACAAAAGTTTTCGTGAATATCTCGGTTGTCTCTGTTCAATAGTCTAGCGTATAATACCCTGGTGTGGCGTGCAGCATTCCAAAATCCTTCGGGAATGTTCACGCGTGTAGCAAAATAACATCTCGAAGAAATTCAACCCCTGTCACTGTTTTCTCCAGTCGTTATACTGTTACCGGATTAGCTGGTACATAAGTTATTCAAGCTGTCCTATTCGTCCTTCGTATGCACTCGAGTAGTGGCATGCATACTTCAAGTACCCTACTGTATGCTATGGTGGCCCTGCACAATCGGGAAACGGTCTGGAGTACATATAGCCGACTGAGAATTTCTATGCAGTGCGTCCGCTCATAACGGTCGGAATGCGAGAATCGGAGCTCTACTGTGATAGAAAACGCTTAACACAGCACCTGGATGTTGCTCACACTTTGAGCTGCTGTTGGCCCCGCAAATTGTAAGCAAGCGCTGATTCATGCTGCGCGTTCCTTTCTATCATTAAGCATATTCACCAATGTGCACAATCAAAAAGCTTCCGTCGCATACCCCGACTCATTTTCGCGTATGCATCGTCTTATATACTGTTGGGAGCTGGTGATTGAGGTCCGCATCTTGTGGTCTATGGGGTAGCATACTGAGCTTGCCTAAGGAATTGGCAAGGATGTATTACTGCGGTCGTCCAGCTGCAAGCCTTTTGGTAGGGAAATTGGATGAACACCTCCGCGTTTTAGGCCGCTTACGGTTGGGCCTATTTTTCTAGTTGGTGCGTATTTCCACAACGGATAGCCGGATTTCAGAACAGTTGTGGACTTGTGTGTCACTGTGATAAGGAAGTTTCCAGTTTTTGCCAGCAATAATAAGTGCGATTTTGAGGAAGGAACAACAATTCCGTTGGTATTCATGCATTACTGCCTTTGGGTGCGGTTATGTTGGGGTTTTTAGCCACTGGCAGAGCTGCTTTCATGGAGAGAAGAAAATGGAGAGACGAAATGTGGCTGTTTATGAAGATACGCTGTTAGAGAATGAGTGACAACTATTCTCTAGTGTACGACGCTTTCATTGCTGAGTGATTGCTGGTGGTAGCTACTTGCTCCACAACGACAGTGGGAGACTCCACAATGCTTAGGCTGAAAGTAACTGCTTGTTTCTTCAGAGCAGGTACTGCCTAAATTTGACACTTAGCGCGTGAGTCTCACTCATGGACTGAGACCGATGCTTTTCAGCTCTTCGTTTTATCACTCAAAGAGGTTCCGCTAGACTCTTCTGGGTTTGCGCCGAGTTTGGAGAGCTATACACGGCACATAACGCCTCGCTAGACAGTGTCTGGATGCTCAGAAATGTAAAGCATTAGAGCAAGCGCGCTCGTGCACCCTGCTGTCCAGTGCCACTTGGGAATGCGGTTGATGATTTCGACTCGTCCCATTCAGAGTTCTATCCTCTTAGCGGAAGGAGACGGGCACCTGGTTATATATGGGTATATTTTAATTTGAGAACACCGTGTTTGCAGAATACGCCAGTTTCGCCCGGTTCTGGCGTGTGCTAGTCCACATGAGTAGGCATACCTGCAGCATATTCGCGCTTCAGAAAGTCCGTTCTGGTTATTCAAGGGTTGCTAATGATGATGCAAAACTGCGGGACATTACCGTGCGCTGGTAAACACCACAGTGAGCGCCGTTTTGCATGAAGGCATACCTTAGAGTTGCTTTTTCCGTGGGGCAGGCTACAGTCGTCAAAACGCCAGTCGTGCGCCATGTTGTATGCTGGAAATTTCCCGTTGCCTCCTGGTTTCCTGTTGAGCATTTAATGGAAATAGCCCCAATCTCACTACGGTTACAACCAGTAATATTCTGCATCCGTAGAGGCTATGAAGGTCCCCGGGAGTCAGCAATTCGGTAAAATCAAATGTCAAGAGTACCCTATCTGCTCCGTCGGCTCTCGCAACTGCGCATCCCCGAAGTACAGAACTGGCCCTTGACCTGATAGTACATTTTCCGTGGCCACTAGGAAGTGCGTGACTTTGCAGCCTCATTTAAAGAGTACCAACTCTAGCTCAGGCTGAAAACTGGTGTAATTATGTGGACCAGTTCAGCGTAGCCCGCACGGCGACAGGCCTTCACCGGACAATATGTAACTTTGTATGCAGTGCTCATAACTGCTATAGAATAGCTGACCCAGCCTCGCCATCGCCGTAGCCGTCCCTTGTCATGTGACATTTTTGTGTTCATAGGGATATAGCTAAAATGCGATGAAGAATGTACGAACCCCTTAGAGGAAGGTTTCCTTTCGGGCTTTCAGTAATAATTGTAGGCTATAAGAGAACAATGCGAAAACGGCAGCATACAGAAATCAGGGGAAGGACACTAATCATAAATCATGTCATTTCGGCACGATCCCTCTGGGCGCCATGGATGCGCACACGTTGCATGAAGTAACCGAAAATGCATGGGTACCTATAATAATCGACCGTAAATGTACAGGGAGCGAAACGTGCCTGCTCCCGACCTCTTGAATCCACACCGATGTGTGCGCATCAACGTTGATGTACACGCAGTCCAACTGTTCCTGTTTCCTGTTTGTGCGTCAAGCTGCAGCACAAGTCCCAGCCATTACTGGGGGGCCCAAGCCGGCTGATCTGCTGCCAGGCAAAGCCCCACAATACCCACGTAAGACGATACAGGAGGAGCCCATGGCGACGGGCGCCGATCAGGCAGTAATTGCTAAGCTTCAAGAGATGTTTAGTGGCGAGTTATCAGTTCTATTGTTGGATAGCGTCGGCGGATACAGCGGATACGCTCCTGGATTTTGTGTTTTCCTCTTCTTCACTTGCAAGTTAGCACTGCAGATGGTTTTAGATAATACCCCCGAAAGTGCATCCTGGCAAACTGCAGTAGCTGGTTCATTCCTGCAGTGGCGGTATCTCATTGCGTCAAGCAGCAACACATAGGAATCGGGTGGAATTTTGAGCGGTGCTATGTGTCATGCTCTCCGGTGGCAGCAGTCGCGATGTTATAGAATATTGTTTCTGGCAATACCGGAACACCCCCGTATGCTGGTTAAGCGCACTTCCTCGCGCGATGATAAGCCAATTCCTGAGAACAAAGCCGGAGAAATGTTTTCATACTCGACTACCAAATTATGCAGGACATCGGTTTAGCTTGCTCTTAGCGTGGCTTTCATTATTTGGTCAAAGTTTTGGCATGCGCTGGCACATTCGTGCCTTTTAATATTTGCAGTGGCTCTGCAGCCAGCTAAACGTGGCTACGTGTAGCTCGGAATCTACGGGCACTTGCAAACGTCTTCGAAGTGACCCGAAAAAGGGTCCCTACGAAAAGGTTTGCAGTGTACGTAATTTTAAGCGCGATGCATGTGTCCGACATGAGGCTAAGCGCTTTAAATTGGAGAAGGAAAAACTGTTTGGCAGCGAGCCCAGCAGGTTGCGTGCGAAGGGCTCCAGGGCAGCTCGTTTACACAGGCGTGCCACTAATTCGAACCGTAGCAAGTGGGTCGATGCTTAACACCTCTCTGAAGATCTGAGGGAGAAATCGTTGTGACGTGCCGTTGTTCGCACAGCTTTGAGACGAAGGATGGCGTTTAAAGGTCGCACGTGTCATGCAGTGAAGCTTGTCAAAAATTAGCGTCCAGTGCTGGTGTCTTTGGATCGCTTGCGGGAGCAGATAAAACGAATCTACTGCAGCTGCATATGTGCAAGCCCCCGTAATTGCTGCATTCTGAAAATTGTTTTGGTTTACCAATCACGAAGGGCGTATGTTGCCGTTAGGTTACCAGCGTGGATACGTGTATACACGTGTTTGGATGGAGCTCATTATTTACTTATGCAAATATATTTAGTCTGAGTAGGACTTCAGGAAAGGGAATACAGGCGTAGGACCGTTAGTATTGTTTTGCAGTAGTGGCTAAATGAACAACTGTACATTGCTTGTTTCCAGCGCGCATGTTGTTTTAGCCAGGCACGGCTGCACATCTTCTCATGCAGTGCATAAACCGCCTAAAAGCAAAACACCAGATGCGGCTAAGCCTCAAAGCCCACGCCAAGAGGAGACCCAGTCTCAGGCTTCCCTTCATCCTATGGTTGTTGATTATTTGGGTTTTTGAAGAATGCTCCCTACCACGGGAAACCAAACTGTAAACCCTGCCTCGTCACAGCCACATTGCAGTGCATGAGATAACTGCATTGGCACAGTACGATATCCTGCAGAAGGAGGGCTGCATAATAGAAAACTGAACAAAGGCAACTGGTTATTTTGAATTTGCTCCTCGTAAGACTGAAAATCAACGCAGCAATAATCAGAAACGTTCTACGATGTAACGTCTAACAGTCAGTTGTCTTCGGCCTTACCGCCGAAGTATTAATTCCAAACCGCATATGTGCGTTCGCTACTTAGGGGTAAAATTCCCTTTTACTCTAACAGAATTCGATTCGCAGTTATGCTCAGCGACCGAGTCACCTGCATGCTAGTCAACCGGAAATAGGCTAACCTCTGCCTGCTTCTTTCCAGAAAGTTCGTCAAAAGAGAATTCTACCCATGAGCAGACTCGACGCAATACTCAGTAGAATACGTGGAATGAAGTGACGTACCTTGAGCATTTGCCTTGGCTTCTTCCTGGTTCCGGAAGCACCTTCTGGAGGAGATCGTTTAGGCAATAATACGAGTGGTTCGTTCTCTTTAGGTGTTTGTCACCCTTTATATGGCTCGCGTAATTGCACCCATCTGGGCATTCGATGGGAGATGCACATATGCTAAAAACGCCAGCGTCGAAGATGCGCTGATGGAGTTGCACAAGAAGTTCATGACGGATTGCTGGCTCATAAAGGTGGCGTGACGCTATTCCATATCCGTCTTTTCCCGCGTAGCGGTTGCTGATACAGGCAGAAACTAATTAACGTGCTCGAGGTATGTTGCCAGCAATGTTCAACCGAGTCCTCAAGACGGTGTCTACAATCATCGGAAGCACTCACAGGCGCAAATAAGCTTGGATACACCGGTAACATTGTTAAGTTCCAGTCATCAAGCATGATAAATTTTTCTTCATGCGCTTTCCCTCCTTCTGCAATATTGTTTCCGAGGCATTCATTCCCGATGCTGGCATATCTTGCTAGCTTTTGGCGGTATCGTTTTCCGCAGCGTGTAGGTCCCCTTCAAAGCAATGTACATGAGAGACCGTGCCAGACACAAATGCCGAAAACCTATCCACTATCGTCGGCACTTGTTGGGTGTTTAGCTCTTACTTTGGCTACATAGTAGCCTTTTGGTCTCCACTAGTAAACAGCAAATCTTTCTTCAGAGTAGTTTGGTGTAGTGGTCCACAACCAGCCCACCAAAATATACATCGTATGGCGGGGTAATTAATCGCCTCTCTCCACAAATGGTTTGGGCGACTCGTACATCACCGGCTCTGGCTTTACAGGTAAAGGGGCATGTGCCCCTGCCGAATGCAAGATGGCACCACTAAGCGGATACGCTAACTGCGCACATCTGCGCATCCTGCACCGCTGTTGGTACGCTGCACCCGCCGTGCGTATGCTCTCTACAAAGGATGTGCGTAACATTCATGCGCGAGAGCAAATGTCGGTCTTCACTTCCCCGCATTGGCGTTTCTGTACGTTGCTACTACCACTGTAGTTGCTGCAGGACACCTAAAGTGAAATTAGAAGAGCTGCTCTGGACATAGCAACAAATGCGTAATTCACGAATGACTCTTCATATTAGGTGCGAAGCTTGTTCTGGAATGCAGAAAATCAGTCACACACTTACTTGTTGTAAGTACCAGCGCTCAGTTGAACAGCGCCTGTGAATACGGTGGAATGCCGCAGTCCAGCAGCCACGGGAGGCAATATGCCTGCTTGCAGAATGTACGTTTTCCTCCTGCTGGTATGTACGTAACATCGTCCACCAGAATTAGATCTTTGCCAAGAGCCAGCACTTCTGCGGCTGTCTCGCAAGCCGCAGAAAATGGTCAAACTTGATGCTGCTGCTTGCAGCTAGTCCTGCTGATGTGCATCACAGAGCGTTCTGGCCTGCAGGAGCTTTTAGCCTGGGATCCGCCAACATTCCTCAGCGAGCACGCCTCGCCTGCACTGTGCAATTAAGGCCAGATCCGGGGTGCCGAAATTATGCACCTGGATGGCCTGCCTTCCTTGATTTCGATGCTCGCATTGATAACAGCTCGTTTGGTTTCATTAGGTTTTCCCCCCGTGGCTTTTAACTGGGAAAGCAACAATCTTAGAATATCCTGGTTTTCTACAGTTGTAAGCCGTTGTAAGCCGCTTCGTGCAGATTGAGACGCTAACTCCCTGGTTTTAAACTGCTGTGCAGCAACTGATGAATTGCAGCCCAGCATGGGGCACAGCACCGCCTATAAGGGCCTGGCCCAACAGTTCAACATTGCTGGTGGAACAACCTGACGGGTATTCAAGGATGTCCTCATCAAAGCATCAAAGCTGTTTGAGCAATATTCATAGTCTCTGCAGTTCATATCCTGCGTTGTGAAAGCCATCCTGCGTCATCCTGCAGGAGCGTTGTACACGGCAGTAGACAGACAGCATCTCAAAGGCAAATTTCCAACCATGACCTGGCTGCGTGCGAGCTCAACGTGCAGTAGGCACACCATATTCATTGATGTTATAGAAGTTCCAGGGCTCTACATCTACCCACCGCTACAGTTGCTTTGTCTTTTTGATACAGTTCGTGCGTATCTGATGCTCGAGAACCTCCACTGCTACGGCGAGACAGACAGAAGAACGTTTGCCCCCATTCTCCGGGGATGTTCGTACTGCTAGTGGCTCTCCTGGTTGAGGTGGTAGCTTCCTCCGCAGTGTAAACTCTAGGAATACTAACTCTCTTGCATCTGTATCTTAAAAGCCTAAATTGTCCACCTGCGACGATAAACGCAGGTGCAATCAACGGAAACTAATTCATCACTGAGCTGCTGTAGTTAGAGGCCGGAAATGGCTTAGAACAAAATCATACACTGTGTTGGTGAATGCGCAACAAGGTTATGCACCACCAAGTGCAAGCTTGATGGCCAGTTCCCAATAGGCAGAGCTATTTTCATTACACAAAAGCTTCACACCAGTAACGTTGCCTTAAGGAATACCCTAATGCACGTTCTGGAGCTGCCTCACAGATTAGCCCCAGCATTGTAAGCGTACACTCAACTGCCAGCATGTGCGTGACTTTCCACGGGGTGCACAGATGCTACGTTATATGTTTAAATCACGTAAGCAGTCTTCACATGTCCATCCTGTCGTAGGCTCTAAGATACAGCTTAAATTCATCACATAAAAAGAGGTGTCTTGTGGGGAAATCCGGCGGATTGGGCCATGTGTACTGCGGAGTGATTTCATATTTTGCAGAGCGTGGATGGTGATCAATTAAGTCGTAAGATCATGGTAAGAAATACGATTGTGAGCCGTGTCCAGTGCCGGCAGTAGCTCTTTGGGAGTGGCGCAACAGCGTACAAAAAAGCGCCAAGCGTATCCCAGCGATCCATGGATGAGATGTGGCTGCTGCCCTTCTTGCAAATAAAGGAGCTTGGACGCATATCTATCGCCTGTAGTGATAAGCATGAAGGCCCAAATGTGTCCTCGTGTAGAAAATTGCTTGGCACCAAACGTCTGTGTATCGCAACTTGTAGTTGGAACATATGCCAGTTTGCTCATGCGCAGCCTTTAGGTCTTCTGGCCCACCTGCATGCAGTATCAGTAGAACAAATTCACAACGATTATACGTTGGCCCCATCACCAAGATCGGGAAACCAATTTTGGTACAGTACAAGCCGCCACCTAAGTCTACTTGCCTGCTTTATCGTATGCATTAGGCAGTGCGCCACAGAACAGCCGTTTGACAGTGATCTCTTTGCGTTATCGGACGCCTCCGACCTTATTATAGCACAGATGCTCACACATGGGTGCTCCGCAGAGAGTGCGTGGGATAGCTAACGCCTACACAGCTATATCCATGCTTTCGTCAAACGTGAAATGCCTATGACGCTTCCACACTCAGTCCGCGTTTGGGCAAGGCCAGCCCCACTGTTTTGTTGTCACCTGCAACAACTGTCTGAAGCTATCAATTGGCAAAGTGGCCGAAAGCGAGAACGCGTGGCGGTGTGACGGAATGCAACGGAGAGGATGAGAAGCCTTTGTTTCGCCACTCCATCCCACTTGCCGGCGATGCTCATGTGATGCATTATTCTGCGGGCATGCAAGGAAGGGCCCCTATCGTGATTTGGTTCCAACATAATCGCAGCGCTTCCTTGGGTGCTGTACCTCATCTCCACACTGCATGCAAAATTGGCTGTGAAGGACGTTTGTGCCGAGTCCCGTGTTCGTTCGCCGCAGTCCAGTGGGCCTAGCCACTCATCCACATGCGCTAGGAAACCCAGAGGCCACTGGGCATCGCATTGCGAGGCTTGTAGGAGGTGCATGAGGAAGTCGGGAAACATACCTCCCTGCATTTTCCCCAGTTCTGTTGCACCACCGGGAACGTAAAAGTGACGCAGTGCTGGTGCGGGCGTTCTGGTCACATTTTGGAGGGTGCTTGACGCCGCCTGGACACTGCTCGTCTGAACAGTACATTACCGAAGGTACGGCTGTAGGCTGCCGTAACACAGCAGACGGCGCAGGTGCTGCGACGCTGCATTTGGCCGAGGGGTTTCTAGATTCAAACGCCTAATCCGCACCACGTGTCAAGCTTTCATTGTTTCTACAGTGTACATAATGTAGTATGCAACGCCTCAAAGAAGGAAGCTATCCGGGGCTTCATGAGGCTCAGATAATCCACAGGTCTTTGATAATTTGTCGACGATGCCGAATAGCTCGTGCGTTGTAACTGGGGTCGAGGCGAAGTACCTTCCTATTCTCTGTGCGAGGGGGTCCTGGGGTGGCTGCTTTACTTGACCTTCCCGTTAAAATGTCTCAAGCTCACTGCTTACCCACAGTGGAAACGCGCTTGCCTGATCAGGCAAGCACGCGTGCTACCGTTGACTGCCCACCCTCAATCATCAATCCCTAAACCCGGTATGTTTGTCTGGCCAGCGTTAGGGTTTTTTGTTGCCTCCCTCAGTGTAATACAGCAACATATTCAGTGGTTATTTTGTACTGTGTCTCTGGTTCTCGGATGTGGTTAGCAATGAGGCATAACAGTCTCCGCTATGCCGGATTTCGGGAACTGTTTTATTGACGATGAAGGGCGTGGCATGACGAGCACATGCCGGAGAGTTTGCGAGTGCTTCGGCATGCCGAAGCGGGAGAACGTAGTTCAAGACACACACGAACAAGTTGTTTGGCCGAAGAGACATCAAGGGCCGAAATAATTCGTAGATGCCAGAAAGTGTTACGTAGTGCCATAACTTCGTAGCATATTTGGCCTTGATATATCAAGCGAGTGAGTGCGAGAATTAGACAGCTGATCAGGGCAGCAGCAGAAGTATTGTGGCAGTAAGCAGTATGCAACAAAGATTGCTGTCACTTATGGATCCTGTGAATTTCGTAACATCCCAATATCTCAGGCAGGGAGAAGGCAGCGTGGACGCCAGTCACTACCGCCGAGTTGCACCAAGGCATATCCAGGTAGTTTCACAGCTCTTCATGCTAGTGCCACTGCGGAGAGATTACTTCTTAGTGGGAGGACTAGGGGACCAGTTACAGCACCGGTTAATTCTACAAGCCTACGATTGTATACGATATCTGAAATATTCTTATTAAGAGGGAGAAACCAAATATGCCCGCATTTTACTTACGTCCAGCATGCACCGACCTGCTACAGTTGTTTTGTATCGCACGTGCCGTTAGGAAGTAGTTTTTAGTTACTCAATGCATACCAATTGGAGCACCAACAAGCCAGGGCAAAGAGCTTGAAGAAGCTCGGTCGGCCAGTATAATGGTTCCCTACGAATGATAGTTATTTTGCCTTGTGCCGTCAGCATGATGTGCAGTGTGTGCTGATTGTCGTGCCAGTGTACGACGTGGGCATGTGCTAGAAAGGTTTGCAGCCGTTGGATGTCCGTGGGGAACTTGGGCTGAGTACGTGCAGGAGTTTGCATGACAGCATTAGATCTGTGGCCCAGCGTACGTCCAGAGGTTTCTCCCACAATTCATTTTGGCATAGAAAACAATAATATTTGGCAGCAGGCAGCCGATAGATATGACAAGTGGGGACAGGAATGACTGCTTGCAGCACCGGGGGCTCTTGCTAAGTGATGCAGGACTGCGTGGGTGGCAGCGGTGGTACTTTGTCGCATGAAAGAGCTAAACCATTGGTAATCGCCCTTTCACCAAGTGATTGTTGTATCACAAGTGTGGTGAAATCCAATGCCCAAAATCCGTTGTTGTGCGGCTTCGAACGGGCCAACCCTAGGCTTCCGGGAATTATGCAGTCTAGACACTGGGCAGTAGCATACACCGATTATTAAAGGACTGTCGTCCGAGATGTTGGTATTTCTTTTCACTGGCACATGCATACTTACATATATATGAGCACTCGTGCATTCATGCATGCATACACACGTACTTGCATACATACATCCGCATAAATTCGCACATTCACGTTTGCATGCAAACACGCACACGCGTACACACACACACACACACACACACACAC
>CAJFCX010000442.1:0-17823 GCA_904066255.1 Eimeria sp. OTU-X
ATATTATATATGTACATATGTTTTTTTCCCTACAGATTTAGTAAGATGGTGAATAAGATGGGTCGTGTAGGTCTAACAAAAGAAACAACTTTGCAGAACTTGGCAAGAAATCCTCAGCAAATTCTTCATAAGATGCAATCCGCCATTGATCCAAGAATCCTTAAACAGATGGGAGGAGCAGGGAATATTATGTCATTATTTAAAGAGGTATATTATTTTATTTATTTATTTATTTATTTTATTTTGTCGTAAATTTTTGTGTATTATTATCCATGAATTCTTAAACAAATAGGTGGTGAAGGGAATGCTATGTCACTATTTAGAAAGGTAAATTTCGTCATCTTTTTTGCTAATTTTATTCTATTTTATTTATTTTTGTTTATTATGTTTTATTCCTATGTACGTATAAACAGAAGAAAGGAAGGTTTTGTGCTGAGTTGTTGCTGCTGCTGCTGCTATTTATGTGCAGTTGCAATCGGGTGACCCTGGAGATCTACAAGAGGCAATGCGTCATTTTGCTGGCCTAGGCGGCAGATAGTTGCTCTGCTCATTCACCTAGTTAGTTAGCGAGCTAGCTAACTATTTATATAGCTAGCCATCTGGCTACTGCTATAACTAGCTGGACACGGCTAGCTAGCTAGCCGCTGCTAGCTAGCGCATCTGTTTACCCAGAAAGCTAATGCCACTCTTGCTGTTGAAATATGTAGATAACTAGCTAGCTAACCCGCTAGCTAACTAGCTGTCTTGCTATCTAGCTGGCTAGCTAGCTGGTTGGCTAGCATGCTGGCTAGCTCAACACCCGCAGCCTTCGCTACGGGGTTGGAGACTTCATACTCTAAGCACTAAACCCTGGACTTGCGCTTTTATCAAAACCCTAAGCCCTTAACAAAAGTCTTAAACTCAACCACGAGCAGCTGCAGCAGCAACAGCAGCAGCAACAGGCTGCTGTTGCGGCGGCAACTGCATGCGCTGCGTTATCACACATCCACGCTCCCTTCGTTCTTACCTGCAGCAGCTGCTGCTGTTGCTGCTCTCTCAGCAATTGCTGCAGCCTCCTGAAGGGGAGGGAGCGCCTCTACTTCTCTCCAGTACGCGTTCATACTAAAATCCTCTGCGGACTCATTAGCAGCAGCAGCAGCAGCAGCAGCAGCAACAGCAAATGTAGCGTATGCCTTTGATGAACGCAAGAGGCTGTAGCATGCAGCAGCAATCTGTTGCAGCTCCGCAGTTTCTGTTGCTGCTGCTGCTGCCTCTTCTGCAGTCAGCTCTCGTTGCGGTTGCTGTTTCAGCTGCTGTTGCTGCTGGTCTTTTGGTTGTCCTTGCTTCTCTTGCTGCTGCTGCCCTACTGATGCACTGGCCGCTGCAACAGCACGCTTCCCCCGATTTTTGTTTTTGCGTTTTGCTGCAGCAGCAGCTGCTGCTGCTACAGCAGCAAAACGACGGGGAAAGACAGACTGAGCAGCAGCCTGCGCCAGGAGCAGAAGGCGCTGCGCGGAGGTCGTGCTACTGCTGGTGCAGAAGTCTGCTGCTGCCGCAGCAATATGCCGCTTTGCTGCAGCTATTTGGTCGTCCAAATGCAGCAACATGAACTCAAGAGCATCAGGAGAGGCTGCTGCTGCTGCAGCGAGGACCTTGCTGCTGCATCGCTGCTGTTGCTGCTGTCGCCGCTGTTGCATTTGCTGCTGCTGCTGCTGTTGCCGCTGCAGCAGCGCCGTGCCAAACAGCTCCAATGCCTTGAGTGGGTTCTTCTCGCTGACAGCTGCAATATCTGCTGCTGCTGATTCCGCTTCTGCAGCAACAGCAGAAGTAGCAGCAGCTGCTTTTGCTGCTTCTGCTGCTGCAGGAGCTTCATCAAACAACATTCGCTGCCGTACCAGTTCCTGCAACTGGCCACACAGCACCTGTTGCTGCTGCCTGAATCCCGCCCATTGCTGGAGCAGCAGCAGTAGTTCATCCCAAGGCAGCTCACCTCTGGCTGCTGCTGCTGCTGCCTCTGTACTGTTGCTGCTGCTGCATTTGTTGCTGCGGCCGGAAGCCGGTGCAGCAGCGAGGAGGAGTTCTTCAAGGTCTGCCTCTGGCTGCGTTGGGTAATACGTGTAGCTTTGTGGGCTGTTCATCGTACTAAACCCTAAACGCTAGACCCCAAACCCTAAATCCTAAGCCCTCCACTACAATTCTGGGGGTTTCCTGTACGGCCAGACGTCGTTAGGGGGATGCTGCTGAAGAAACATCTGCTGCAACAGTTTAGGACGTTCTGCTGGTGGTGCTGCTGCTGCAGCACGACACTGCATCAGCCGATCTAGGCTCTGCAGCCACACGCCGCTGATGTCTTCATCTGCGACGCACGCAAAACAAACCGTAAACACTAAAACCTAAACTCTAGGCCCTACTTTTCATGGAACATGCTGCTGATCCTGGACATAAAATCAGGTGCGGTAACAACTGTAATCCCTAAACCCTAAACCCTATAACCTACTTGCGTGGTGGATTCTCGGTAGCCAGAAGGCGTTAATGCCGGCAACTCTCCAGCCAAACCACTGATCTAAGCAAGACAAAGAAAACCCCTCTTCTGCTGCTTCTTTAAAGGAGGGAATGAGGCCGTACCACGCGTAAAAGTTCACGAAATCCCCTGGAAGCGCAGATGTCCTAAGAGCCATTATACACAAACCCTAAACCCTAAACACTACACCCTAAAACGTGAAGCGCCACTTTCTAGCGGGAGGTAACTGTTTAGCACAAATTGCAAAAAATGGCATTAAAATGTCATCTAGTGTTTACCACGGTTCTATAGTAGGGTTAAGGTTTTAGGGTTTACGCCGACGGGCCCCTGGATCAACAGCCCCATGGCCATATAGGCTTCTGTGGCTGTCCCTTTGAGCGCTTAGGGTTTGCAAATCTTTATAGAAAGAGCAGCTGAATAAAGTTGCAGGAAAATCCTGAACCTGCAGAAGAGTGGGGCATTGTGTTTTAGGGTTTAGGGTTTAGAGTTTATAGTTTGGCGTTTTTTGCCCCGCAGGGCTCTCCGGGGCCCCACAGAGGCGTCGAGACTTTGGTAGGGTTTTTATTTTTGAGGTTCTTAAGTGTTTATCATTACACTACACAGAACAGAACCGACGGGTTTAAACCCTGAACCCTGAACCCTAAACCATAGACCTATTTCTGACGACGCTATGGTCGTCGCACAACGCTTCAAGGAGCCTTTGAGGTCCAGCAGCAGATAACAGCTGCAGCAGCTCAGCAGCAGCAGCAGCATTTGATTTAGTAGCATTAGCTTCATCAGCAGGGGCGGCAACAGCGTTATCAGTAGTAGTACTAGCAGTCGTAGCTGCAGCTGCATCAGCAGCATAACTGCAGCAGCAGCAACAGCAGCAATAACTGCAGCAGTATTAGCAGCAACAACACCAGTACCAACACCACCAAGAAGATGGCTACTCGTCGCTCATCGAAACGCAAGCAGCGTCAGCGTGTGAGTGCAGCAGCGGGTCGTTTGTCCGCTCCTGGCGCCGCTGCAGCAGCAGAGGATGCAGCAGCAGCAGGCCCCTCAAGTATCGTTGTAAGACGGGGTCGTGTTTCTCCCCCCTGCAGACAACTCGTTAGAGATTGGCGGTTGGTTGTGGGGCCGCGGGTGTCTGTACACCTCAAGGAAACAAGAAAAAACAAACAAAAAGACTTTAAAAGGGCTGCTAGTGTTTTAGGGGTTTCGCATCTACAGACCCTAACACAAACAGATAATGGTATTTATCTTAAAATCGCTAAACTACCCAAAGGGCCGACTCTTACCTTCCAGGCAAGCGTAAACCCTAAACCCTAAGCCCTAGTTGACACAACAGTCAAGTTGGTCTGACAACCCTGGCAACACAGGCCTAATTTCAGCTGCATATAGCCTGAACCCTAGCAATCAACAACTACGAAATAGTAAACCCTAAACTCTAAAAAGCCACAAAGAAACCCTTTGCAACAGTAATAGACATAGACATAGGCAGCAAGAAGCCCTCCCTCTTAGTCCACCAGCAACTACAAAAGGACTATTACACCTAGGGTGTAGGGTTTAGAGTTTAGAGTTTAGAGTTTAGGGTTTAGGTTTTGGCATTTGTGGGCTCAGGTTGTGAATTTTTCTTTAATTGGCGATGTTCAACGAGAGGTCAGCGGCGCCCGAATGGACCCGAAGGACCTCCGCAAACCTCCCCTCCTCGTCTTGAGCAGCAGCAGCAGCACCACCAGCAACAGCAGCAGCAGCAAGGGTTCTGAGGGTTTGGGTAGAACACAGGCGCTGCAGTTGGCAACTTCAATGCTGCGGTCTCTTTTCTCTCCCGTTGACCTCCGCACAGCTAGGGTACTGCATCCTAATAAACCCTAGACCCTAAACCCTAAGAGCTGCTAGCCATGCATAAGCCCGAATCCCTCATACCTTCTGCTTACAAAACCTTCTAACCCCTAACCCTATTAAGTTGCAAACACGCGCAAGAAGAAAACCCTCGATTTTGCCTTTGTCTTCACATATTAGGGTTTAGGGTTTAAGGTTTGTGCTCGCAGCTTAACGACTTCCGCCGTGTTGCCTTCTTCCGCGCTATCTCGGAAAAAGAAGCATGCAGCAGCAGCAACAACAACAGCAGCAGCAACAACAACAACAGCAGCAGCGAAGGCATATACTATCAGTTTCGGCATTATACAGTTTCTCTAAAGGCAGCAGATATAACAGCAGGGGTAGAAAACCTCCTTAAGGCATCTACTGGCGGTGCTGCTCAGAAGCAGCTGCTGCACCAGCTGCAAGAGAAGCAGACAGATGCATGCGACTTGCTGCTGGCAGCAGAGGAGCACCAGCAGCAACAGCAACAGCAACAGAAGCAAACCCAAAAGGTCGTGTTTGGCGCAGCAACTGGTCCCTCCCGTATATCTAAGGGCAGCACTCTGCAGGTAATACTGCCAGGCATGCAGCAGCAGCTGGAGCAGCAGCAGCAGGAGGAGCAGCAGCAGGAACTCTCTATGGCTGTACAACTTAAAGAGATCGGCCCTCGACTTGAGTTAATGCTTATTAAGATAGAAAATGATGTTTGCACTGGCGAAGGTAAACCCTAAACCCTCTCTATCTTTTGCTTCAAGCAATGAAAAACACACGAGATGCATCTGCCGCATCTGCTACTTGTGCTGCTGCTTCTGCTTCTGCTGCTGCTGCAACGGATGATTGTGGTTTTATCGTGCACCATATTGCATGCGCCTGCTGCTGCATCTGCGAATAGTTGATTTGCTGCTACTTCCAATACTGCTGCAGTAAACGCTGCTGGAGTGCTTGTTGTACATCTGCTGCAGCTGCTTGTGCTGCTGCTTCTGTTGTTGCAGTCTTGTACCACAAGCACATCTCAAAGACGCCGGAGGAATTGAAGATGCTCAAGAAGAAAGAACAGCTCCTGAAAGCAAAGAGAGAGTAAGACTCTAGTGTCTGTGTTTTGGGGTTTAGGGTTTGGTGTGCAGCTCAGCAACCAATAGGTGAAGGGTTAGGCTTATTCCAGAACACACTACAGCGCCAGCAGCAGAAGTATCTGCAGCAACAGCAGAAGCAGCATCAGCAGCAGCAGAACCTGCTGGAGTAGGAAGGAGTGCTCTGTGGGTGGATTTTCAGGGAGGAGCGACAGAAGCTGCTAGAGTTGCTGCAGCCGAAGAGCACTGCGAAGGCAGCAAAAGGAGCAGCAGCAGCAACAGCAGCGAGCGAAGCAGAAGAGGAGGCAGAATCGTCTGATGCAGTCGACGGCGAAGGGGGCACCAGCAGCAGCAGCAGGAAGAGAAATAGACAAAGCAGCAAAGATAGCCCCGAGGAAAGCGAAGAGTCAGACGGCGAAGGCGACACGGCCAAGAGGCGCAAGTAAGCACTACAGAACCCTAAATCCTAAACCCTAAACCCTCGCCCGACATGGAGGATGGTAAGCAATTCGTAGCGTCAATTGTTGTGGTGTCTCAGGTTCAACCCATTCACATTCAAGCAACGGAAGCCGGCAGCAGCAACAGGTAATCAAGAGCAGCAACAGAAGCAGCGTCCTCAAAATCGGGGACGAGCCAGCAAGCAGCAGCAGACAAAGGCCCCAATTAAGAAGGCTGCACCTGCTGCAGCAAATGGCCCCCGTAGCAGCAAGAGCAGCAGCACGTGGCGTGCAAGCAACAAAAACCGGAGGCTCCCCGGTACAAATGGAGAATAAAGAGCCCTTGGGGGGGTTAAGTTGCAGAAGGTTTTTTGCGGTGTATGTACACCTGAAGTTATCCGCGCATGACAAACTGTGTTATATGCACACGTCTTAACTGTATTTGAAGGCTGCACGAGTCGAGCCCCCATCGAGGCGCCGCATGCCGCCCAGTTAGCTAGCCAGCTAGCTGGCTAGTTAGGAAGCTAGATAGATAACTAGCAAACTCGCGGGCCAGCTAGCTCAGTAGTCAGCTAGCTAACAGATTCGCCAGCTAGCTAGCTAAGTAGCTAGCAAACCTACTCAATGGCCAGCTAGCTAGTAGCTGCGTCGGAAGAAATGTAACCAGCTTGCCAGGCAGACAGGCAGCTAGCTAGCTAGCTAGCTAGCTAGCCACGAAGGTAGCAGCTAGCTGGGGTGTGGCGTGGCGCCGTAACCTTCGTTGCTGCCCACTTTAGCAACAAACAGAAAAGAAGACGACCTTAAGAAATATGCATTAAAAGGAGAAACAAACTTGATGATGTGAGGGCATCTTTCCTTCATTTTTAGCGCACTTCTTCGTACACATTGATCCTGTCGTAGGACCCGCGAGGGCCATATATACTGACGGCCGACCCTGTAACCACCACACACCAAACCCTAGACACTACAAGCAGTGGAGGAACCAGGGAGGCGATAAAAGGTTGGAACAACCACCTAAATCCTATATAAGGGCGCTCACAAGATTAACACTGGAACGCGCCAAACCCTAGACAAACAGGCGATGGCTTCCCAAAAGAACACATACACCATAAACCCTGGGAAAGAGCTAGGAACCAAAAACGAGCAATCCCTCAAAAACCCTTACTGTATCTTTCTCTAGGGTCCCTCGCGACAAACTCATTGAGCTGCTTTTCTATGTCGTCCAGAACCTCATTAACCTCCTGAAGAACAAACGAAAGAAAAACCCTATATCCTAGACCATCTAAAGCAGCACACCAGGAACCCAGCAGTTTTGGCTCAGCCTAGTGTTTTAGGGGTCTAGGGTCTCGCTCCTCTTTACCTTCAGTGTTAAATTTTTGGGGGGAAACTGCAAAACAAACAGAAACCACAGCTCAAACCCCAAACCCTAATTCCTAAACCCTCATCTACGAGGCCCCTGTTCTTCCTGTACTACACCCCAAATCCTGATACTCACAGGCAAGACGGCAAGACCTCACTTATTAGACCCCATTAGACCCTCACTATCCCGCCCTCGCTACTGGGCGTTTAGCGAGCAACCGTATTTTAAATAGAACACTTTTATTTCCTTTTAATTTTGTTTTTGTGCTCACAGGATAGGTAATCAAACGAGACTCCAGCGACACACCTTTGTACTGAAACCGCAATAATGCTGAATGCATGCAACAGCAGCACCAGAAACAGTTGCGTTAACTTTCTGGCATTTGCAGCAGCGGCAGGTACACCAACGGCAGCAACACACGCAACACCAGCAGCAACACGAACAACAGACGCAGCACCAGTAGCAGGCATTGCAACAGCCACAAACGAATCAGAAATCTACCCAACCCAGCTAACTGCTCGGCTACCTAGCTGGCTGGTCAGCCAGCTAGGTAGTCGGCCAGCTAGCTGGTCAGCCAGCTAGCTAACTACCTAGCTGTACATTGCTGGAGTCAACCGCTTACTAGCTGCAGCACATGCACATCCCGAACAACGACAGACCCTAAAGCCTTGACACCAAACCCTAAATCCAGCCAACGGTGCTAGGGCAGACCCACACACAAAGCGTACAAACATCTACACCCCAGGTAACGCCAAACCCTAAAATCCAAATACTAGACCCTAAATCGTCAAGCCGCCCGCGTACCTCTTGCATTAATAAGCTGGTCCCCAAGCAAATAGACAGCATCCTGAAGACCCACACAAACCGCAGTGAGCTGGCCATCTTCCTCCCACAAACTCTGGACCCTAAAACCTAACAAAACCCCAAACCCCAAACGCTAAACGAAAAGCTCTAAACCCTCTACGTACATATGGCATTTCACGGTCGGGTCCTTCGCTGCTAGAGACAGTAGAGAGGATGGCGCAAAGCACAAGAAGTGCCGCGACACCCAAGACGCCACTAAGAGCTGTAAAAATTTTATTAACTGTTCTGCCTCGCTTCGGTTTTAGCTGCTGCAGCCGCTGCAGCATATCTGTAGAGCTCCATTTTGGCGGCTTCTTAAGCAGCAACTCCTGGGAGCGTCTGGAATCCACTTCGTTCGCCGCGCCCTCCGCTGCTGGTACCTTCGTGCCTTTTGAATCTGCTTCTGCTGCAGCAGCTTTCTTGTCAGTTGCTGACCCTGCTGCTGCTGCAACAGACGGGCGTCTGGAGCTGCGCCTCCCTGATGAGCGTTCTCTGCGCGATCTTTGCGAGCTCTTCTTATGTCTTCTCACAGACACTCCAGTTGTCGTCGCCGTCTTTCTCCTAGCTAATGCCTTTTCCGCTGCAGCAGCAGAGGAACCCCCTCTATCTGTCTTTGCTCTTCGAGATCGTCGGCCGACCCTTCGAGTGGAAGCGAGGCTCTTCCTATTCGTCTTACGCGTTCTCCGTGTACCCGCAGTGGAGGAACCAACGGAACCTGCACGCGTAGAGGTAGTTGCTTCGGGAGCTGGAGGAAGTGCTGCAGCAGGAGTTGCAGCGGGAGCAGACCCTCCTTCATCAGCCACTGCTGGTGGAGTTGCTGCGGGGGCTGTAGCGGAAACAGATCCTTCCTCATCAGCTCCTGCCATTACAACACCAGCAGCAGCAGCACCTGGTGCAGCAGGGTCTGCAGGAGACCCAGTTGCAGGAGGGTGGGGGACAGCAAATCCAAGCGGTTGCAGCAGCAACGCCTCATCCTCTGCCTCCAGCAGCACAGACTCTGCAGGAGAAGAAGAACCCGAACAGAAAAGGACGGGTAATGGGACAGCTAGCCCCAGCAGCGGCAGCAGCAGCAGCAGCTCGCCTCCCCAACGCATTGCGGGAGATAACAAACTCGTGGCCTTCTTGACGCTACTGCAACTGCAACAGGCTGCGCTGCTGCTAATGCCGCTGCAGCGGCCTCCGTTGTTGCTTCTGCTGCTGCTGCTCTTGCTGATACTCTGAAATACTCGACTCGTTCCTCCTTGTGCCGTCGCTGCTGCTGCTGCTGCTTCGGTGCTGCTGCAGAGCCAGCAGCAGCAGGGTCATCGGACTGGGCCGCGTAGGAACAAGACAGTCATTTCTGTGATGGCCTTCTTTTGCTCTCTACAAGCAACTTGGATGTCTTAAAAGTACCGGACGCAAACTGCAAAAAGCGGTAAGGATGGTATCCTCCCACAGACTAGTGCCACCGCAGCTCCGACGCCTCCGGGGCATCTGAGCTGTGTTTGTGGCCATGCCACGTGCTTTGAACACGAAACCTTAAACACTAAACCCTCAAAGGTGCCGGGTCCTCGCGCAACCCGCCTGAAGCAGGTGCCTAGGGAGTGGAAGAGCGGCGAGGGGGTTGGGCTTGTGGCTGCTAGCTGAAGGACACCTCAACAAGCAACGAGAAGGGCCGAAGGAACTGTTCCTGCCCCTTTTGCCCTTAACAGCAGCAGCGGCAGCAAGCACCGCGGAGCCGGCAGCACGAGCGGGCGAAGAAACCCGATACTCCCGGAAGAAGGGTTGCTACTACTGCTGCTGAGAGAGGAGGGGACGCAAAAGACTCTCTTTCTTCTGAAGACATCCAAAGACCCCTTCAACAACTGGGGGATTCACGTTTAGGAGTTAGGGTTTAGAGTTTGTGCTTTACCCAGGGTCGTCGTCGAAACCATTGCGCCGATCCCCACTGCTGTTCACCGCAAAGCGCTTGCAGGAGCCTTGCAGTGTTTGTGCTTCTGTCATAAAAAGTATTTATTTTAGGTTATAACATCGCTTAGGAGAAGTTTAAATAATGCGGAGACCTAAATTAAAAGGAAAGCATGCAGAAGGGGAGATGCTCATGGCTGCTTTGTCAGCTGCCAGCCCCTGCTCCACCGCAATGCCCGTCTAGCTGGGGCCTTCTTCTCCCTCTTGCTTTTTTTCCCATCTGTTTCAGTACATTTTGATGGTTTAAACACACTGGCTTCCTTGAAGTGGTTCTTCGTACCTAGGGGAAAGCATAAGCCAATTAGCCTCCACATCAGCAGAGATGCACTAGTAAGCTTCTAGAAACGCCTTCAAGCCACGATCCAGTGTGCTGGTGATACTGACTGCTTTTAGATCCCTACAACACATGTATACATACATAAATTTGTTCTTCCATGATCCGTTTTGCAGTAATCGTATATTGCATTGACCCGCGCTGCGCCGCACCCCTGCTTCCCGTGTTGCTTGTGCATGCGGCTAATAGATCATTTTACACTTTTTATGCCTCATTACCATTAGTCTGGGAATAATGTCCTATTGCTGCAACGATGTAAACAAATTGAGCTTCAAAGCAACCACCTCTTCTTATACACACGAGCGCGGTGCTTCGCGTGGGGCTGTGGCTACGGGCGGTTTAGAGTTTAGGATTCCCCGATATCCTAGCAACGCAGGCCACCCAAGAAGTATTCCAACCTACTGTGTGAGGCATGAATCAGCCTGCTCCAAACAATCAACTCCGTATTTAGCGGAGCCTGTAGCCCATTTTAGAATGGTCAATTGCTTAAGCAATTGCGGTGACCTAAGGACGCAATCGATATGCAGGCATATCTCATCAAATGCATGCAGCGAATTATTCTTGTTCGCTCATACATGCGGGATTGTCGGGAGCCGTCGGTTGGAGCGCAGCAGTCCGCATAGCAAGTCATTTCTGGCCGCTTTCCCTCTAGCAGATGTTCACAGGACTCTAGGACAGAAGAGCAAATTTCAAGGAATTCTCGTTTTATTTTTGCTCCAATGCCTCCAATGCAGTATTTGTTTACGCCAGTCGCTGGGTAATATCGGAGACTGCCACATGTAGGGACAGTGGCTCAACAGCAGTAGAAACTACCTAGGGTTTCACGAGGGCTTCGCGGAATTTTTGCTTGGCCCTCCGCAGAAATGCCTGTGAAGTAAGCCTGCAGACAGAAGTGCAGTAATAAAGGGAGAAGTGTCATCCTTGCAACGGGAGTAGCAGTGTGCAGTACACTTCTCCTCAGAATGCCAGCAGAGAGAGCCGCATAAATTGCCAATACCAAAAGGACGACTGCCTCATATATATTTGCATATATATAATACATATACATGCAAAAGATATACAAATAAATATATCACGATGTATAAAGGCCCTACGCAGGCAATGAGGACGCCATTGAGCCTCTCAACTGGGCACCCATAATACAGCCCATATAGTTCCACACGCAGCAAACACCCTCTTTGCTCTTATATAGGATAGAAGAGACGGGAGATAATCCTGAAGAGGAGGCAGGACGGAAGACAGGGGGATCGCGCTATGCACTAGCTTATGGCGGATAGACTAGCATTGAGCCGTTTGCTTGCTCTCCTGATTTGCGCAGGCAAGAAAAAAGAGCAAAACAGGAAAGAGAGCATGTTAAAGACCGAACGAACAAACAACCAGGCATACCGAAAAATGAGCGATTGCTTTTCAGTTTCCTGCATGAATAAGCTCTGTTTGTAGGTACTTTATTAATAAGCATGAACAATTGATTTTCAGTTTCTTGCATAAATAAGCTTTGTTTGTAGGTACTTTATGAATAAGCATAAAAAAGCTGGTTCCTGTACAGAGAAAAAAAGTTTCATGGCAGTGTGTTCCCCCTCCGATGAAATTGTCTACAGAATCGGCACATCCTCTGCATAGGCTGCTCATATAATCTACGTCGTGCGGCGAAGTTGCAGCTCCAGCGCAAGTGCACGCTAATCTTATTACGGTGCCTGTAGGCAGCTAGCTCTCGTGGTTGATGCTCCTTCAGCTGCTGGTGTGGTTTCGGTGCTCGTAGCCACGGCCGCTGACTTGCAAACTCATTGGCTGGCTGGCTAGCCGGCAAATGAGCTAAGATCCCTAGTGAGTTACCGACTCACGTGTTCCAGCCATGACCTGCCTACGATGGATGGGTTTGTGGCAGGCATGCCTTCAAAAGTAAAATAGTAGGCTTGGACGGTTCACTTGATGCTAACTTAATACAGACGGAACGGTCATGTCAGCTAGAGAAAGGAGCAGATTCATTGCTCCCCAGCGCTGCGATGCTGCTGCTGCTGATCTCAGAACGGTGCGCGCTCTTCCCGCGGTAAGTGCTGCAGCATAGGTGTTCTTATGGCAGTTGCAACTGGAGTTGTGAGCTCAGGGCATATGACTAGCTAGTTGGGGATTTTCCCACTATCGTCGGCTGCGTAGCTTGTCAGGCCTTGTGTATAGGCCTGTAGTTTCCATGCTGACGAGGCCACGAATCTAGATAGCTAACAGGGCCCTAAGCAACTAGCCGAGTAGCCAACTAGTTGGCTGGCCTAATGGTTAATTAAACAGGTACCTAGGTGCGCAGTTAGCTAGACAGATCTCCTCATTAGAGCTGGAAGCGGGCGTTTTCCTCATGAATCGCCGTTTTCAGTTGATGCGCCTCGCCTGGAGTCCAGTAGCGAACACCGCATCAGTGACACCTCCTGAGCCCCACACTGCTGGGCCATGGCGGCCTGTCGACACGTCCACGACGGCGCAGAGAGCAGCTAAATCGGCGGGGCGATCCATCAACAACGAGTGTGTCCGGAAGGTGGTGGAGAGCACGCAGCAGCGGCTCTCTTGCAGCATCTGGCCCACTGCACAGTCACAGGCAGCCATACACCCCCGCACACGTCAAACACAGCAAGTGGTACTTGCGTTCTCTCTCCATCTCCTACTAAAGCAGCGAACGGGAGAGGACAAGACGGGGCAAGCAGAGGCCCTGATGGGTGGCTGCATGCACCGATGACCAAAGGAACACTGTTCACCGAGAACTAACTCTCCCACTTAATAAGCTACCTCAACAGGCAATAAAGCGGCTAGCCCCTTAGCTACATATCAACAAATATGACTAGCTACATAGCAGCCTTGCTGGCTCCCTGTGGGTGGCAGCTCTGCGCAGATGACCGCTGACAGGGTTTAATCTTGGCGTTGACTTCTCTGAATTCCACGGAATGTCTTGTGCCAATGTACAGATCCTTAACCGTGTGGAAGTCAATGCGGGTGGAACCGGAGAAGAAACCGGCAATCCCCACAGTCCTGAGGGACAAGGCTGCTTCGGGGTAGTGGAGCCGCAGCATCTTGCGCTTGACTTTCAATGAGCTGTGGCACAACTTCGAACACTTCACGCCTCTGCATGCAACATGAAACAGACACAACGGTAGACGGTGCAAAAGTACGCAAGCTGTAAACCGTGCCCAAACGCACAGTGCTGCAAAACCAAAGGGGCAAAAACGCAGCAGAAGAGGAGGGCAACGAGACCAACCACGCATAATATAGCGTTAAGCGAGTACAAAACAGCGTCAGAGAGACAAGGTGAAATATGGAGAAACAGACAACAACGAAGGAACACGCTCCAGGCCGATCATACACCGCAGCGGAAGTAATTAGTTTGCTGCACCTGTACCCGTTTCTAAAGCCTTGTTCGGCAACCCAGACAACAGCACGAATGACACGCTACTCCGCAGATGTAAGTGCACAAACGAAATGGACAAGAACAAACTGAAGTAGCTGACAGCGATCACGAGACAAGCTACCAGAGAAAAAGCGGGCAATGCAGCAGCTAAACCTAGCATTAAGCCCCATACCCCAGAAACCTAACCTTAAAGGCCGCACCGGGGGGCTTCTTCAAGCACAAAAAAAAAGTGTTCAAACCTAATTAAGTCTAATATACCGCTACAAACGCAGTTGAAGCCCAATAACCCAGATCTCTAGAGACGTCTTGTCCAAGAACTTGTGTGGGCCACTCACGCTCTTAGCTTTTTGATAGCTTCCAAATACACGTTTGCAATCCTTTCGCCTACGCCAAAAGACATATATACGACGACTAGACGACTGCACCTAACCTAGCGGACGGCGCAGGAACCATACAACAAGCGAAATAAACTACAACAGAACAGAAACAAGTGGAAAAACTCCAGCATCACAACAACTCCAGGCCCCAAAGGTTCCACTTGCAGAAGCAGACATATCAGGAAGAAGCACAGTAGCATAAAAAACCCAGTAGCGGCACCATCCAGCAGCAAGGGCAGAAAGAGCAGATACTAACCGATTCCATCTTCTTTAAACTGGTACAGAAGAGCTATGCGCAAGGCAACCTGCACAGGGAGATTGAGGGTCCCCTCAAACTCCCTTGCCTTTGCCTGCACCTCTGGACTTTTCTGGTCCTTTGCAAAGTGCAGGGGGAACTGACGTGCCTGCAGCAGCAGCAAAAACAACTGCCACATCAGCAACAGCGATGTCTGTTCGGACTTGTGAGGAAACCATATTGGGTTCCTCCAAAACTGTCGTTGTTCTACCAGAAACTGTTGTTGCTTTACTGCTTCAGTCCAAGCCTAACGAAAACGACCGCGGGCTTATGTAGTACCCAGTCATGCCGGTGAGCGAGAATAAGTTTCTTCTTCGGCGCTGGTGTATGGGAGCAAGCTCCGTCTTTCGATGAAACTGGAGAGCCTGCTCCATGTCCCCCATTCTGTTGCTGCTGTTCCTGGTGTTGCGGCTTGTGCTGCTGCTCTGATGGTTGGTGATGCTCTTCCGGATCGCAGTGCTGACGCTCCTCTTGCTCGCTCTGAACGTCCAGTGCTGAGAAGAGCGTTCGCAAGAACGACTAATCTCCAAACCGTAAACTCTAACACCGAAGCCGTGCCTGTCTGCCAAATTCCTTGGATTGCTATAGTTGTATTCTCGTCCCTAAACACTATCCCCCAAACCCAGAGACCTAAACCCTCACGTTCTGTTGGGGACTCCACGCCTTTCACTTGTATCAAGTGAAGGACTTTTTCTGGGTCAACGTTTGCGCCTCTCTTGCCTTCTTTGAATGTGAACTGCCGTTTTCCGTAGCCCCTGCAAAAATTAAGGAGTACAACTACGAAGCTAATAGATGCATTGCAACCACAAGGCCCCGATATGTGGTGTTTTGGGAAAGGCTTCAAAAGCCTGACCAAAGTTCAAAGTCTACGGTTAGACCAGTGGTTGCTGCGCGCACTCAAAGACTCTATCTTCTTCGCCCTTCCGTTGCCTCGCGGCGAGGGCCGACCGAAGCTCTGCCATGAACACCACTCTTTAAATGAAACTGTCGTATTCAGAGGAATGCAGAAAATGTCGAACTCCTTGGATCCAGAAAGATGTCGACGGGAGCACGCAGGTTCAAGTCGAATTCATCGACTCTGACACCTCGAGTTGGAGGGACCGGCAAGGCCATGAGGCCAAAAAGGGTTCTTTGACATGAAATAATGGGATTCCCAAGTGTAATTCGAGGAAATTGCAAAACCCGGTCGTAAGGTTCAGCAGCGCAGCAGCATCCATCCCGCAACCCTCACGGCAGGAGCCCCGGTGGCTTGAGCCCTATATCCTCCCTTACCAGGAAACCAGGAATTCATTTCGAGTTTTGTTTAAACTCGGAAGGAAACACTTTTAGTGTTTTGTCACCAGCTTTGCTTCTGAAAGCAGGGGCTCCCCTCAGTCGAACTGCCTTCACAGCTTCCCTCACTGACGGACGGTGCACTGGTGCAGTTCCCGCTGTTTATTCAGCAACCAGAAATACTGAAACTACCAACATCAGCTGATCGCGGTGCATCAGGTGAGGATGTTTTTGAGGAGCAAAAGCAAAGCAGCAGCAGACTACCTCAAGCGACAATGATCTGATGAAGTGATGTCAGCAGATCATCATGCTGCAAGTCCCCACAGCAGCTTTACAAAAGACGAGGAATCAACTGATAGCGACTTAAAACGCCACTGTCGAGGGTGCTTCAGAAGTAACAGAACATCAGCGACGGTATAGCAGCTTCCAACAGTTCTAAACCTAGAACACTCCGCAAATCGTGTTGTAATATGCGGCCGTCTGAGGTAATTTGACGTCTTGAGCGTCGGCTGGCAACACCAGCTAGACAAACCAAGTGGGAAGATTTGTACAAACTGCTTCTACAGCATCTTCGACAGTACAAGCAAGCCGTGTATTAATTTGAATACATAAGGTTCGATACTCAGCATAAACGCTGTTCTTTTAAAAACACAGCAATAAACGTCAAGGCGAAATAGACCACACGCCTTGCTTCCGTTGGCTTGCTTGCTATTGCGAATGATCGCGATAGCACGCAAGCCTCAGATCCTCGCTTGAAAACAGGCAGGACGCGTCTCACGCGTAAAGCCAAACTTGGCCGAGGCTCTCCGTTTTCTTTCGCTGTACGTTGAATGCAGAATCTGCCCCTTCCACTGAATGCAGAAGGTGTATAATGCTGCATCGCAGTTGTTACATCGGCTGTGCTTGCCAGCGTTAGATTCCTCTAACTGAGCTGTTAGCTATGTACCCTTGATAACTTAAGGGCCACAGCTGAGGGACAACAGTAAATAAGCAACTACGAATACGGGTTGGATGCTTCAGCTATCTGTTGTGGTTTGGATGAATCGCTTCACAGTATATTCCCAGAGTTAGAGATCCATTGCCTTAAAACCGTATTCGTCTGGTGTAACTGTGTAGATATATCTCCTCTTTAAACTACTACGTTATTTGATAAATGTGGAATATATTGATATTGCCCACCTGGGGAAGTTCAAGTTTGAGCACAACACAGGACGCAGTATTTACACTGCCTTGTGAAAGAATGTGTTTTTTGATAATGGCGCAGAATCGAAGGAAAACATGCTAACTGTGGTGGGCTCATCTCGAGCAAACGCATTTTATCGGAACACCGGAACGGGATGCTTCTTCATCGTTAACTGGCACCTGTTTACGGTATATCCACCAAAAAGCTGTATCAACACCCAGAAGGAGGCAAACCCACTTACTGCTTAATGGAAGGTGAGCAGTCAAAAACAATAAAAATAGGGGAAAGGCGAAAGCAAGAAAGCGAGGCAAACGCAGCTAACCAAAAGTTTGGCGATAGCACAATTCTGTTTCAGGCACTCGTAACCTGTGCTCCCCATGCGCCGCATTCCGAGCAATCCGTGAAAAATCGAAATACCTACTTCTATTGTATTGGGTGGCCGACAACTCGAGAATTGGCAGGCGTCTGCACAGGGTTTTAGCACGTGCGCTGGCGGCAGCATGCACGAGCAGCACAACCACCAACTCACAAAACGCCGGTCACTGCATTTACTCGCGCTCCCCTTGGCAAAATGACTACGTCCTCGACAGATAACGCATCGTAAAACACGCAGGCAACCACTAATGTCTGTTTCCCCAATAGCTGCCAATGAAGCGAATAATTCTACTGGCGACATAGAAATATGAAGTGGTGCGTCTGCCATACTTGCTTGGAACACAAGACGCACTCAATAGCTCTGTGGTCGTCTTACAAGTCAACAAGCGTCGCCAAGACCACTCAACTCTGTCACTGTGCGCTGCTCAAAAACTTAACAAACTGCTACTAAACCAGCTAACACCTCCGCTTCTTAGCGGAACTAATATACACACTTCCTGCATTTCAGTGGTCAACCCTGCAATGTACGTGCACTTCCAAAACTCGCAAAGTCGCAAGCACCAACCTATGTTTCCTCCGTGACACTCAATGCAGCGA
>CAJFCX010000443.1:0-17724 GCA_904066255.1 Eimeria sp. OTU-X
TATATATATATATATAGCTACTGTACTGTAAATTGCCTTGGAGCAGGGGAGAAGGAGATGCTGGAGGAGAGACTTCGTTCCGCGGAAGACAAAGCCAAGACAGCGGAAGCTGCACGCCAACAATTGCAGGGGGATGCCCATCTTAGTGCATCTGCCCTTAGGCAGCGAATTTTGGAGCTTGAAGATGATAAGAAGAGGCAGGAAGCCGAGGCAGAGGAGAACGAAGCTCTGATACTCCAGCTGCAAGGCAGACTAGAGGAAAAGGTTCAGCAAGTGAGCACGCACAGATGCTTGTTCGCGTTTTCTTGTCAGTGCCAGACGTACCAGACTGGATTTTAAGGAGACTTGGCCTGTGTAGTGGACAGTGTATGCTGGTTGAATTGAGACCATTGCATTCTTTGGTCCTGTTGCCCAATAGGTCACTATCTTGGAGGTGAAGAACAAACAGCAAGCTCGCCTGCTTCATCAGGTTCGTGGAGTGCGGAACTCTTTGATGCAAGTCCTCCAAGAATCGAAGGAAACTGAGACAGCCCAAGGCGTTCCTACCACTTCTGTAGCGGCGACGGTTCGAGAGCCTGAAATAATGAAGCTGAAAGCAGGGATGAAAGCTGCCTTGGCGCATATAAAGGACTTGGAGACTTTCATAGATGAGATGTACGTGACTTTGACCAGGTGTACCGCCAGCGCCAGTTTTATTACGTTGTCAATCAGTTGCATGTGCCCCCAATCTCTTCTTACCGGTCCTGTGGATTCAGGAGAAAAGAACAGCGGCGAGGAGTCCATCCACGCTACGAGATATCGGCAGCCTCCGGTGACTCCTCTGCCCGTTCACTACACAGCAGGCAAACTGACGAGCCATGTAGAAGGTCTCTGAGAGCGCTGCCAACCCTTGGAGACGAGCTGGAAAAGTTAGGTGGTGCCTCCGAAGTTGGCCAGGGCCGGGAGGTGCCTGGAACTGCGATCAAAAAGGGGGACAGCAGGGAGACAGAAAGCGCTCCATCTGGCGAACCTGATATCCCTCCTCATTGTGAGGAATCCAGGGTTGCTGGCGACGAATCAGGCAATGAGGCTGGAAGCCCCACCAGTGAGGCGAATTTCGAAGCACCTTTATCTAAACAGCCTAGCATTAGGGAGCAAATTGTGACGGTGGAAAAGCAAAAGGCTGTCCCGAGCAAACCTTGTGGTGCCGATCCTTCTCGTGTGCGACGCCCTCGCATAGCTCGCGCCGGAACAACTGTAAGTAGAAAGTACTGTTTTAGACAAAGTAACGGCCCTCTGCCGCGTGTAATATCTAACTTCAAGCGTGCGTGGGGCTTCACTTTCTCCTGCGGAGTGGTTCAGGGGGATGCAACATCTTTTGCATCCTTGCGCTCTGAACCGTCGACAGTCGATGCTGTTTCCAAAGAGCCGACCTCTTCTGCAAGCCTTCCAGAAGTCGAAGACATTTTTGGTGCAGCAACTCATTTCCTATGCTTAAACTGCGCATGCGTTGCAGCAAATGAAGGCATGAAAGCGGCGAGCAGCCCCAATATGGATTGACATCTTGAGGATCCTAGCGTTTCTTCAGGAATGTTCTGTTTCGTTATGCTGTACATGCTTTCAGATCCACTTGACCTGCTGAAGTCTGAGGACACAACGGAGGCAGATGCCCAAGAAAGGTGGGTAAACAGAGTTTCGCATCAACAAGTGACGTTTTCGTCCTTGTGTGTCCCCTTTGGTAGCGATAAAGAGAGTAAATGGAGAGCAGGACGCCAGTCTGTGCATGTTGTGACTTCTCAGCTTTGCAGTGAGTGACCGCCTTTCGCGCACTTCGCATGCGGCACAGAGAGTCCTTTCTGCTGATCGGACAAAGCAGCTCAGCTCAAAGAGTGGGCCGTACCTGGTCCACCGGTCGGCTGCGGCTGTAGCCATGAGTTCATATGCCTCTGAGCTGCCACCAAGCAGGGTGTCTCCGAAGATGTCTGATGGCCATTCATTCAGCTCTGGTGGATTCGAGCTGCCAGATGGGGGAAGAAGATGCCGGCCGCGGGCAACAGAAAGCGATGTTTCTAATGAACATCAAGATGGCATGATTGAGCCGTCAATGAGCTTGCAATCCCAAGAAGCAGGTTCTGCTCTTGTTGGCCGTCGGATTAGCTCTTCTCGTGACAAGAGTGATTCGTTAACTTCCTTGGCTTCGGATGGGAAATTTTTAATGCTAGCCGCTCCTAATGAAGCGAAGAAGTCTCCCACTGCATCAGCCGGCCGGAGGGTTGAAGATCGATCACACAGTTCAAAGACAGATTTGGCTCCGAGAGGCCTGGGCCCAAGCACATTGAGTGGCATGTTCAGCATGCTTGGAGCCTGCGCTGCAGTAACCGGAAATGCACAACGTCGCCCAGCAGCTTCAACGGAAGCTGAAAATGATGCCATTAAGAGCACCCGCAGTGCCGAAGGGGAAGAGAGTTCCAAGTCTAAGCATAAGCAGCCCAGTAGGTTGTCTGCTGCAGCAACTGCTGCGATTTCGACAAAGGATGTGAGCGAATTTCGGTCTCTCCGACGTGTCAGTCATGTCGAACCGCCTGAAGAGGCATCCACTGACCGTTTTATCGCAAAGACCTCAGGATCCACAGAGATGTCAGAGCTGACTGCTCTTAGGGGCAGTACAGTATCAGACGAGTCGTTGCAGACAGGGAGAGATCAGTGGTCGAAAGCAAGCCCCTCGCCGAAGGCAGGGCATGCAAGAGCGCGGCGCACGGTCTCCTTGGGAATAACGGAGACGCCAGATGATATTCAAGGACGTGATGCCCTGGTGCAGCCGAAGGCGCAGCCCTCAGTGACAACCGTAGTCTCCAGTGAAGGCGGAAAAGAACACTCTGGAGGAAAGGGCCATCACCTGCACGATTCCGAGGTTGCACGCTCCCCTCGGGCAAGTAGCTTCTTCCCGAAGGGATCTCCTGGTGCTGGCATTGAGAAGAAACTTCCGTCGGAGTCAGGGAGTCCTACGTCATCACTTCGAAAAAGGACTGGAGTCTTAGCAGCTTCAGAAACCTGCAGAACCATAGGGGATGCAAATACCCAACGAACACCACGCAGCCGCAGCAGTAGCTCGGAGCCACCTTCCGGCAAAGCGTCATCTTCTCATGGAGCGCCTACCAACCAGCAGACACGTGAACACAAAACACCGCATGAAACCAGGAATACAGAGGCTCAGGGGAAACAGCAAAAATCGCACGCCGGTTCGATGGCATATCAAGGCACCGAATGTGAAGCCCAGCTTCAGACCCTGAGGCGGCAAGTACCATCAGTGGCAGATCAGGCATCTCCCCAAGGGAGTATAGAGCAATGCGATAGAGTGGGATCACGAACAGACGGCATTGGCGAGGGACGGTCAAGCGACAAGCTTCGACCTAACCGGCTATTTCAGCACGACATCAACGAGGATTGCACAAAGCGACAAGATGAGCAAGCGGCTTCTGCAGCCGCTCTGCTAGCTGCTGCTGCGGGAGTGGTAGACGCGTCTCTCCAGCAGCACCAGCAGATGATACAGCGCCAGCAGGAACACCACGAAGACTTGCAGAGGGCTCAGCAACGACGCATCGACATGCTTCAGGAGCAACTTGAACATCTACAGAAGGCAAAGGATGAGCAGCGAGAATCTGGAGAGCAGGAGCAGAAAAAGTTAATTCACACACTTCAGTCAAAACTGGAGGAGTTGCAGAAGCGGCAGGAGCAAAGAGAACAAGATTTCCAAGATGCCCAACGCAAGCTTCAGGAAGAACTAGAGGTGCAGTTGAAGAAAAAGCTGGAAGAGCTGAGGTACTCACCGCGGAAGACAAACATAGAGGCAGGCACTTCATGTTCTGTAGGCCAGAATGACATTCACGCTTCATACTCGCGCAGACATGACGCAGACATTCGAAATAATCACGGTCTAAGGGCAGGCTATCAGCTTGCGGCCTCTGGCGGAACCAACTCATTCGCAAATAATACTGGTGAGCAGGCCTTGCACCCACATCCGAAGCAAGAAAATGGCGGGAAACGCCTTCCTGATGTGCATCCCTTTACAGCGGTATCTGGGGATTTTGCAGACGTAAATGCGAAACTTGCTAATCAGTTTCCGTCGAGCGGGAAAATGGATAACGACACTTTAAATAGCGTGCCATGGCATCGTGGAGGGAAGGAGTCACCGGGATGTGCTGGACGAATGGGTCTTCATAATGCAGCTACAGATTCTCAGGGGCAACCCACGACGGACGCTTCAGGCGGATATATGTGCGGGCATCATGATCAATGCAGTGACTCTGATGATGCTTCAAGTTGTGCAAGCAGTAGTCTCATGGGGAGCCAGTGCGGGGTGCCGACCAATAGCTGTTCATATGAGGATGCCCCTACAGCCACCAGCAGCTCGTTCATCAGCCAGTCTACGACACCTGCACTGTGCTCATCCGCTCCTTCTCAGCGTGGGAATTACCGTGCTAGCGAAGGGCCATCCGATCGACAAATTTACGCTGCTGGAGGCGATCGACTGGTTTCGCAGTCCATAGGTGCTCATAGGCGGGAAAACGTCCTGCGCCGGAATAATATTCCGAGTTCTCAGTCGTCAGAGTCGATTTCAGCTACCCCGCAGTACGTACCAATTAATGCTGGGCAGGCTGATCCGCTTCTTCCTCCGCGTGTAGTACACCGCATTAGTAGCTCTACCGACTCTTTGTGGAGCCCCAAAGCATCCCGGAATCACGCGGCTGGCATGGGAGAGCGTGCGCCGTGTTGCAGTACTGCGTGTAGTTCCCGGCCGCATGCGTATTCCTCAGCGAGCTCTAGTGCCGGGACTACTACGCCATCGGCAGGATATAAGGCAGGATCTCAGGAGAAGCTCCTCCGTGGAGAGTTCCGCTATTGCTCAGGCAGTCCTCACCACCCGCCAGACCAGGACCCTGGACCTCTGGGGAGTGGAGCGGGCTCGGGTAGGCACCAAATGTCAGTTTACCATCCTGTTTCGCGAGCCGAGAGGATAATGTCAACGCAAAATGCACCAATCGACAGTGCTAGGTTCCTAGGCAATAGTAGCACTCCTGAAAGAGCTGCCAGCCTTTCTGGCATTTCAAAGGGTCCCCCTGGTTCCTTCCCTTCTAGAGATTCCCATATGCCCGCACCGCTGGCATCGGCAAGGTCGATCGCGTCCACGTCATCCCTCGCATTCCCTCTCCAGGGATCTTCGCTCTCCCATACATCAAGACTACTGCAGCAGCCCATGAACGCAAGCCAGTGCAAACCTGCTTCAACAGATTTTCTGGGAGCAACTTCGGCCCGGAGCAGTACAACTCACCGGCACACGGATTCGCGCAGCTCGCAGGATTCGAGCACGAAACGTTCTAGACATAGTCGGTGCAGCGAAACCCAGGTTTCGCCTTCTCCAGGACATGCGAGGAACGATCCAGCAGTTAGAAGCACGAGGTCTTCAGGCGTAAGCACACGGCGTGATTCTCTGCTCAGCGGACCGCGACGCACAGTCAGCTCGCTAATGAGCAAACAACCGCGCTCGACTACATCGGAAGTAAATTGTCCAGGGCCGAGAGGGAAAGCGAACTCATGCTCGGCTGGAGCACTATCTACAGGATGCGCGATCTCAGGAGAGCGATTTGAGGGCAGTGATACAACACCAATGATGTATCGCCGTGCCTCAAGCAGCGCGACGCTGCCGGATGCAGAGTTGTCGCGGTGTCCTTCTCACCATCGCCAAAAGGCGCACCATGGGTCTAGCAGGACGGATAAACTGGATGACAAACGTCAGCGTGATGGAACTCAGCCTGCTGAGTTATCTGCTGCAGGGGAGTCCAGCAACTCGACCACCCCATCGTCGGGGTGGGGCGGGTTTAACGGTGGGTTTATGAGCCAGGTGCAAAGGTGGATTAGCTAACCGACACGGTTGGTGTTTTGTGCAAAGCAAGATTTCGCTGAATCTCACTTGGCATTGTAGTAGCTTAAGCTTTGGATGCATTTGTACTCGACAAGACACCCACTTCGACGATTCTTCCATTTTTGCACTGAAAATCTCGGAACATATGCTGGATCCAGTGAATGCTTACTTCTGACGCGATTGTCTAGCCAACGTTTATTGTCAATTTGTGCAAGACTTAATAATTTTTGAAAAAATAGCTTCCTACAAGGAAAGCTATTACCTTGAAGCCCTATTGCCTTGATAGGTTAACTGTTGTGTCTGGAGATATAGTCGCTGAAAAGTCATGAAGGCTTTGGTTTGGTTAGTAGTGAGCTTGCTTTAAGTTTAGACGGAAGGTACATGGTAGCTGGTAGATGCTTACTATTGTTACAAATAGACAGAGAATGAAGAGACCAGTAGAATCATAAGGGGCAAACGTAAATGGGCACGTTGCTGCCAGCATTGTGGAACTGCTAGGTACCTTTCGAAATTACCTTGCCTGAGTTTTCCCCCCAAAAGAGCACCTATTGTGCGCGTTATCTGCAAAAATGGAAAGTTGTAGAGCTTTTGCAGGCAGTATCTGTTATTTCCTATAGAACGATGGTCATGCACTGTTAGTATACTAGTAATGAGTGCGCTAACCATTTTCTTCTGCTCATGCGAGTAACTTGTTGGTGCAGTTAGCCACTAGCCATTTAATGTTTTGGAGTCCCCCGCAGGGATGGTACGGAGAGTTCGAGGAAGGGGTGCCAATGGATTTAGGTGGATGTTAGCAAGCTGCAGCTTCGCGTTTTTAACAAGATTTTGTTCTCGTCTGTCATGAAGCGTGTTTTTGGGCAGAAAATCAGCAAGCTCTGCGTTCTCGCGCAGCAGTCTTTCTCTTTCTTGCTGAATAATTGTTTTCTTCTCTGCCTCCAGGTCGAGGAGCTTGCGGTATTCTTCCTTGTCTCGCTCACGTTCTATAATCTGCTGACGGCGTCGTTCTTGTATAATCGCTTCTACCTAACAAGCCGCAGTGAGATGCAAGATTACTTTCCCAACTATTCGCCCCACCATCATGCACAGTTTACGTTCTTCAGCAAAGGCAGTTGAAGGGCGTTTTCTGCTAAAATTTTTGAGGTTTTACCTGTCTGTTATGTTCCAAGATAGCGAGTTTGCGCCTCTGCCGAGTCATGTGCTCAAGCTTTGCTTCTCTAGCGAACTTTGCGTAAAGCTCTTGCCGGAATTGTCCCTCCTCAGCTAATTGTTGTTGTCGCCTCCTTTCTTTCTCTTCCATCTGCTCCTTGAATGCGCTTGCGAGGGCAGCCTTTTCTTGTTGCCTGTTGCATTGGGGAAAAGAACTACAAACATTCGATAGGTGAGTCGATAAGCTTATTTGGTACTTGCATCTGCTGTAGCAATCATTTATAACAGCTTTTTCCTCCAAATTAACGCTAGTGCAAGGTTTTCTGTGAGGGCGCTACCTCGCAGCATGGATTGATACAACCTACCGCTTTTGTTTCTGAGCCTCTTCCTTCAGTCGTTCCTGTTCCTCGCGCTCGAACTCGTACAAATCAGCTATCAACTGGGCGTAGTCCGTCTCTTCTTGCTGCTTTCGTATTTGCTGCTGCAGGAGTTCATCTAGGACTCTCGCCTTTTCCCTACGTATTAACTCTTTCTCCTTCGCCAAGTCGTCAGCCCGTTTCTGCTGCATTTCGAGATACTCCTGGATTTTCCGGCATGCAACACATATCATGATGCCAGCCTTCAGCTTCAAATGACTAAAAATACAAACAACTCCCTTTGTGGGAAGTAAAATTGTATTCTCACCCTGATTTCCTTTTCCTCCTTGATCTTATTTTCGAGTATGAGCTGCTTCTGCCGTGCTCTTTCTTTGGTTGCCTCCGCAACCATTTCTGCGTGAAGCCGTCGGCGCTCCATCGACTGCCTCTGTTCATTTTCCATTTCTTCAAGCAGCCGTGCAACGACTGCTCCTACCTGGGCGTTTACACCCAAGATGTGAGGTTGGGAAAAGCTTTTCGCCACACGCTTTTAGAAAAAAAGTAATTCATACGGGGCTGCGTACTACCTATCGAACGGATATGCTTCGCAGTGAGGGGCTCAGTTGCAACAGCTGGGAGAAGCAACAGCATTTACCTGTTCCTTTTCAATTGCATATTTCTCCGCTGTTTCTTGCTGTTTTGCACGTTCTCTTTGTTCTATCTGTGCCGCGAGATCCAGGCCAACTTGCCGCATTTGCAAGTTGCGATCCAGTTCTTGGCGACGCGCATTCTCGCACTCTGCCAATCGTTTCTCCTCCATAGCAAGTTCAATCCTTGCATCCTCGAAGGCGGCATCGGCCCTGCAGCACAAACCTACCAGAAATGTAGAATTAATTTTTTATGGTTCTTTTGCTCCCCAATAAGGCAAGGGATACGTTGGCATCAAACAGAGATGCTTTTGACTCGTTTAATGGTGGAAGCGATCGAAGCCTGATTCTACAGCGGAACGGGTATTTAAACACCCCACATATATTCCTTCAAGTAGGTTCATGAACGGAGTGTTATTGAACCCTACTCAAAAAGCACGTGCTCATGCAAAAACACAGTACTACAGAGAACCACCTAGTTGAATAAACACCTTCTCGTGAGGATGGGCTTTGAAACCTGTGGCCTGCTACATACTGCTCTTATAAGTTGATACTTTAGCCCAGCTGCTCTCCAGAGCTGTCTACCCAAAGTGAGTTTGTGTGCAACGTGTCCCCCGCCTTTATGCCAAATGCCTGGAAGCACTTCATCTCACATGGAGTTGAGAGAGAGTAGAAGAGGCTTTTTGTATAGGCTCTCTATGACAGTGCCAACGGAGGCATTTCCTTAGGCGCCTTTTTGGCTTACTCTCTAAGCTGCCGTTCAAGGAGCTGAGCGGCTCTTTCGCGATTGACTCTGGCGGTTGCCAGCTGCTCCTTCAGCTTGCGAATCTCCTCGCTTTCCTCGCAAATCTTCTGCTTTTCAAGAGCTACTGCTTCCTCGCGTTGCAACCGGTAGTCTAAAGTATCAGTGATTCTCTGGTGCAGCTGCTTCTCCTTGATACTCTGTTGAGCTCGCTGTTCCGCAAAAGTAAATTCCAAGTCCCTGGAAAGCTCTCCAATGTCTGCCTTTGCCGCTTTTTGCCGTCTAAGTGCCTCAACCCGAGCATCACTGCGTGCAAGATTGATCATCTTAATCCGTTCAGCCTCGACCTCAGCTAAGGCCTTGTTTTGCAGCTCCTCAGAACGCCTGCGCTCCAGACGGCGCTCCACGGCCAGGCGATTAGAGACCTTCCCCATTGTCGGCGAATATTTCAAACGGTTCGGCGACAGGTGAGTGCAATTTCTGGGTACAAGAGGGAAGTTTCTCGACAAAGTCTTTCCGGGCTCAGTGTTATTTTTTCAATGCATGTTGATGCACTAGCAGTGCGCAAGGAGTGTGGCGAGTGTGTGTGAGACACACTGACATTATTGTTCTTGCAACATCGTGCAAACGGCCAAACCTTTACAATTACCTATTCTATAAAGGCAACAAGGATACAGAAGCCACCCTGTTGTATACCTTAGTCGAAGATGCCAACCACAAGTGTTGGATCCGGTAAGTAGAAGTCCATTAATCGTGACACTCGCGGTGATTCCTGTTCAATGGGTAATCAGAAATCATTATTTATTACACTACTGAGACAGCAAACTAGGCAACCGAGTGGTAACACACGGCTGCTGCATGTCAGCGGTGCTCGCTGCCACAGATGTACGGCCGGGAACACATGCTTTACACGTGTTCCCAATGTTCGGCGCAAGTGAACATATCAAGCACTCATTACAGGTTGACGTACAGCAATACAGTACGTGAAACTATAGTGGAATAGCAAATCATTTCAATCCTGTCCTTTCAAGCCCCCGCCAGAGCCCCGTCCGGAGGTCACTTCGTGAAATCCCTGTGGGGGCTCGTTGTGAAGAGGATGTCTACAGTCACTTAGAAGGCACAATGTAGACTATTAATTCACCAGTCCTTCTGAACTCTGGAGTCTCTTGTTTACACTGAAGCAATATTAGGTCCGTGTACTCATCCCGCCGCTTCCTACTGGCACATTGCAGAAGCCTTTAGTCCGAAACGCCCCCCATCCACCTGATAGCTAAAATTTTGTGCAACAAACACGAAGTTGCTCTGCACTTCGTACCTTATGTTCTACCACTACATGCATTAGTCACAGGCTAGACCGGTCAAATACCGCCCCTCCGCCACCTTGCGGGGCGCGCTCCGTACCGGTGGCAATAGAAGCAACACCACTTATACCTGTACCCGCCCATAAGTGGCCTTGCTTAGACGCTGTTACTGTGAATGAAATCCACAAATGATAAGAACTGACCAACTGATAAGAAGATATTCCTCGCAATAGGGGGGATAAATACTAGCCGACGCCGACACCGACTAATACGCTGGCACTATGTCGAAGCTGACTGGCTTTTTTAATTCTCCTTACTTATACAAGCACGACCCCCCAATCTAATGGGGACAACCCGATATGCGATTAAGCAATATACACACCCTGTAAAGATTACCTAAACGAACATGAACTGGGAGCATAGGAAAGCTACGTAGGAAAGAAAAACTGAATAGCCCCAAAGACCTGCGTGACCCAGAACTGTAGTTATCATCCGCAACTCTCTAATTCTATTGGCAGGCAAACTATTCCTAGTGCTTCCCACTCCTCAACTGTCTCTTCCATGATGTGCGTCGAGTTGAAACGTCGTATATAATCTAAAATGAAGTCCTTGGTTGACCAAAGTCCAAGAACGTTCTATGGGGCAGTCGGGAGAGACGGACGAGATGGTTCTTGTAATTGCATGATCGGCTGTGTCATTCGAGTGAAGATGGACTCTAGCAGCACATGAACAGCGTTCTCTTCATGCTGTGGCAACGGTGCCTCCACTGTTTCCCCTGTTAGTGGCGCGTCGACGGGCCGCATTGGAGTCGGGCACGGGGCTGACTTGTGAATAGTAGACCGAACAAAGTCTACCAACTCGAGTCCAACATCCTCGTCCCTGGCAATAGTCAAAGCATCATCGAAGTAGAAAGACGCTGCTGCATCCGATGCTTCGAATCCTTCAACTTTGCCCTCGATTGAGCAAGGTGGCGGGCGTCTCTGACAACAGGAATGACGCGTATGACTATTGCTCCACGGACGACAACGTTCGCAACAACAGCAGCATGTCAACGGCCGAGCACGAAGCAGCAGCAACAAAAGCAGGATAACCGCCGCCAGACAGCTACACAGGGAACAACGTAGGGTGGGGAGAGGCTGCAGAGGAAAGCAGCAAACGCAAACACAAAATCGATGATGACGGCAATTCCAGAATTTCTGTTTTTTCTTCAATCCATGCATGTACCACATAACAAATACAAGGCATTTCATCACCGGATCGCGCAGATACAGCAGTGGAAAGTCAAGCTAATGTGTACCTGAAGCGGCTGAAGAGTTTCGCACAGTTCCGTAACAAGCGAAGTAAAATTATCCGCTGCAGCTGGCAGGCTCCTTAGGATGGCTTTAAGAAGCTGCTGTTGTCTCCTCTTCCACAGCTGTGTTGGCTCAATATCATCCCCCGATTCCCCGTCAACGCAGGAGACATTATCAGACTCATCCCCTTCGGCGGCTTTGCGCAAGTGGAAATTCCTCGCATCATCCTCATCCGACGCCGTCTCTAGCTTCGGGGACTCGTCGCCGTCGGAACGACGGGCAGCCGAATCTCCCGACGCTGATGCGGCCCCCTCACATGAACAGGTGCAGAACCGACGGTGGTAATTCGCAAGGAATCTGGCAGACGCATCGGTGCAACAGGAAGACAAAAGATCGAATGCAATAACTATGTCAGAGAGCCGCATATATCCCACTTGAGCTTCAGCACTGGCGCTAATGGGGGGAGGTGACGGCTCCGTTGGCTCTGTAGGAGGCTTGAGGATACTCCTCAATTCTCCATTGCCATTTCGCATCTGACTGCCAGCAGCATGAGAGCTGCCTGATGCACCCTGCCGTTCTAGGCGAGCATAAAACCCCGGCCCGTCATCTTCGTCATGAATGTTATAAAAGTGCTTGAAGAGATACGCCGCCGAATCCCCATCACAATCTCCGTCAACTCCGTCTTGTTCGTCGTCATCTGCAAATCGGACGCGAGACCCACGAACCTTTAGCGGGGTCTCGGTAAGCGCATTCTTCTCCTTAGCATTGGCGGCGATCGGATCAACCCGCTGCTCCAGCTGCCGTTCAGCCGCTACGACGCCGTCCGTCCTACTTGGGTCCACAACCGAAGATCGCGAAGAAGAAGAGGTGGACGCCCGTTCAATTTTAGGGGAAGTCGAAGACACCCCCTTTGGGGAACAGCTTGCAGAAGCCCCCAGAGGCTGTTCGCTCGTGCCCTGTTGGCTGGCAGGAACGGAGGCCTTGGGACCTTCATTATTGGCTGTTGTAGAAGAGCCGTATTCTAACAAGAGAATCCTGTTCACCGCAGCCGTTCCACCTTTTACTCCCAATGCGGCAACCGGGTGACCAGCAAGTGGGGGCCCTTCGCTATCTGCAACAGAGCTACGGCTGCCTTCATTTTTGTCTTTCGCTGGCGCCTCGTCTGCACTGCTCTCATCGTCAACGGTCAAAGGAACCCTAAAGCTCTCAGACTCCAGGCTGCTGTCTAGCTTGCTTAGCTCTGCACTGGAGGACTCCGTGGAAAAGGAAACACAAGAAGGCCGTTTCTCCAGCACCGGGCTAATCAGCCTCGCAGCATCCTCACCCAGCAACTCGTCCATCTCTAAAGGTGGCCTCAGGCCCATAACGCGGTGAGACGCGGGGTCAGAACTTCTTGACTCTCCCACCTGCTGCTGCTGCACCTGCAGGCTAGTTTCTCCCCCAGTCTTAACCCCGCCTTCCTCTGGCAAGCCGTGGGGATGAGGACGATAAGCGGCCTTTCTCTGCAGTGCGTCACTAATCCACTCCTTTATTCCAGGCCTGGTGTACATCGGCTCCTCATCCAAAAGGCGTAAGAGCTGCTGCTGGCGGTTGCAGCACCGACTGCAGCAGAATTGCACCAACTCATCTTCCGAGAGGGCCTTGCTCCCCCCAAAGTCTAGTGTCCATCGCCATAATGCTGCGCGACGCCTGATGCACAATGACGAAAAGCCAAAATGGAAGTGTTGAAGACACATCGAAATGCAACACAAACAGCACTGCTGCACTCACAAAAATGCAATAGATACATATATGCTCCTTTGCAACCACAGGGCCAGAGATTCACTCTGCAATTTGAGACTGCCGTGGTGAAAAAACCGTCTTACTTTTCAGGTGTGGAGATGTTCCGCCTGCCGCAGAACACAAAGCCGCAGCACTGAGACTCTTGCCTCTCTACCGCCAAGTCCCTGAGTTCTGAAGGCTTGAGAAACACCAGTAAGGATGCAACAATGTATGCAAAGTGCTCCAGACATTGTTCGCAAGATACCCAAGCTGTGACGGGCCTGCTTTCGTCTTCAACCGTCCTTGCCAACCGCACGCCTTCACCAGACACTCCCTCCCCCCCAACGACCGAGTCCATTGTGCTCGTACGGGAGGAATCGTGATTGCTTGTTCCTACAGAAGCTGTACTGGTGATATCTGGAGCCCCATGGGGGACTCCAAACGAGCAACATTCAGGGCACAGGGGCTCATGACTCATCCAGCCAGGCGTCTGCGTCTCGTGCTTCGAGCGACGCTGCCACAACACACGGTCAAGGGTGGCTAACTTGCCACTTAGAACGGGATCTTGCTGCAGCAGCCTGGAAAGCAGCGGGCAAGTAAGATGCCGCCTGATAAGATTGGGAAGGTCCCCCACAACGCCCGGTCCACTGCTCCGGCAGCCCTCTGCATGGGCAACGGAAGATCCTCCTGTGTTCGGCGAAGGGACATCGCTCAAGGCGCAGCCGGTGCAAGGCGGCCACCCTCCAACACGAAGATCCAGCAGCTCACTTTGGACCCAGAAACGCGCCGACGTGCAACGTGCTCGGTATTCCAACAACGCCTCTGCAAAGATATCAAAACAACTCGAGAGGACACCAACTGAAAGAACACCCCTACATGCGCAGGCCTTCTTTAGGAGAACCCCCCTGCATTTTACATTCACAAGAAAAGTATATGACGAAAGCTAACGGAGCACACATAAGTTTGCGCAACCCTGTATAGGCATCACACTTCGTGGATGCGGACTTTCGAACATATCTTCTCAGGCGGATATCCTGGAGGGTGACACCTGAGCAGGAAAATTACAGTGTTAACTTACTTGCACGCTCGTCTGCAAGACTGCGAATGTCCTTTGAACCGATATTCTGGGCCTGCTTTTGCTGCTGCTGCGGCCGAAAGCGATGCCCTATGCTAGGCGACCCACGGTCCGCGGAAGCCTCTGCTGAGGCCTCCCCGCTCTCCTCCATCCGGCAACAGTCCTCGACAACTGGTCTCTCTGACTCGTCTGAAGCTTCAAATTCAAAGAGAGCCTACCCCTCTCAAGCCTCTAGTTGGCGGAAGGGATAAACCCGCTGCACCGGCAGCCACCCGATGTTGGGCAACCGAGTGACAGCTTTCTCGGAAGCAAAGGGTGTATCAATACAGCTGGTACGACGTTCTAGATGATAAACACCAAATTGACTCGGTGAAGAAGCAGAGGAGGCAGAGAAACTGTTCAGGGGCCCCAGCGACAGACCAGGCCGGGCTCGGTGTCTACGGCGGCAGACGCTCGACGTGGTTCAGCCTAACTTGAAAGTCTTAGCGATTGCATTCGGCCTCAATAACAGGAATAGAACGATAAAACCCAAGGGCTTACTACTTTTGTCTCGCCGAAAAAGAGATGGCTCAGCAAACACGAGCTGCGCACCTGCGGTAAGCCGCGGCGACCAGCGCCCCTACCAGCGGCAGCCTTCTCCGCCGCACTGTTTTGATACAAATAGCAAACCTGTACAACTGAAGGAAACCGCGTCGGAAGTGTTGATGAAGGATAAAACGCAGCTTTTGGCCGTCCTGTTGGGGTGACCGGAGCTGTAAGAGAGCCCATGCTCCCCACGCCGAAAAAGCGCAACTCGAGGTATGACGATGAGCCAAGGAAGCAAAAAAAAAAAGAAAATCTGGACTATTTATCTACCGAATCTTGTGTTCCATCTTTCTTTGGTCGTATGTCGCAGTATGGGGCCGGATGTGGCTGTTCTCCCTTTAGGGCTGCGCGGCAGCAGCCCCTAGACAGGCAAGGACCTTTTGGGTCTTCCATTTGTGCACCTTTAAGCAGGAACGACTTCCGCCTCTTAAGAGTACTCCGTGGCGTTACTTCTGTTCTTCAGAGGTGTTCTTGTGCGCGTATAAACTTATCCCCACCAAAATGGTAGGCACAGCAGTCCGCCGGCCCCTCTCCACAAGCAGCAATACAGCTCGCGCTGAATCCTGGTGCTTGTGGTTTAAGCGGGACTAAGGGACGCTCACTGTACCCAAGTGCCACATCTTGAAGACTGCATATTCTCTTTGCAATAACTGCGCCTCAATGCAAATACACAGTTTGTGTGACCCGCCCCACACGGTTGCAGCAGCTGATCCGCTTTTCCTTTGACTCGCTGGTTGCAGGGTTGTCTTCCGTGTGCAAGAAGCACACCCAGGCTTTTTCTTGCCTGGTGAAGACGGCGTGACTGGGGTGCAGTTGTTTTTAACGTCATTCACCTGCCTCCGTGTTTGAGGGTGGATTTTCCCTGTGTGCATGTAGCTTGTCGTGCTCTGGTTGTGCTGACACGTCCATTTGTGTTGGGTTCATTCAGGGGTGTCGGAAAAACTTATGCCTTCCAAGGTCTTTGCTCATGTGTCCGTGCGAGTTTATTTCAGTCAGGTGTTGCATCGCGCCTCATGCCTCTCTTCGGGCGCTGCGTCGTGCAGAAGGTGCAGCCGGCGGCTGTAAGCAAGGGGGGAATATACATTCCTTCTAGCGCATCCCAGCAGACAGGCTGTCATATAGCTAAAGTTGTCGCCGTTGCTCCTCCAAAGCCGTCGGCGAACGCCGCAGTAAGCGAGGATTGGTCGAAGCTGGAGGTGGGGCAGACGGTGATGGTGCCGGAGTACGGCGGAATGAAGTTGCAACTGGAGGAAGAAGAGCTATTCGTCTTCAGAGGAGAAGATATACTTGCAGTAGTAAAGGACCAGTAAGAACGGCAGGGGCGTTCTGGTGATAGGGGAGCAGAAAAGTGTAAAAGCGTTCGCTGCTGTTAGGGGTGGGGCGGGTTCTGTACTAATTACACATACGCACAGCCAGAAATATGGTTGCGCGTGGAAGAGACAGCGAAGGAGAGGAAGAACCGGGGATGTGCCATCTCGCCTCACGGTTCTTGGGTGGCAACTATATAATGTAGCGTTTTGTGCACCAACCGTCATCATATTTTCCCTTACAACGGGGAGTGCGAAGGACAGCGCTTACGCGGACCAAAGTATGGACGCAGCCTGCAGAGGCCATTTTGTGGTACGCGCAGCCGTGGTGTACTTAGCTATTCGATGTTGAAACGTACAACGAACCAACATTACAGTTTTGTTGCAGTGTCAGTTTGCACTGCAACATCGGTGACGGCAAACACCTTTTAGTATGCTGCTGTTACAGGAATAGTTCAGAAAGGCAGATGCTTGCTGCAGTAGATTGTTCCGTCTCGGCACTGTAATGGTCAATGCTGATGAATGCACTGGCTCAGCTCTGTAGAGATTTCAGCTTTGCAGCCAAATCGTCTACAGAGGACGCACATGCAACAACTATAGTTTCGGAGCCACCGTGGGTGCCTGCCCTCTCGCTTTCATTTTCTTCCCCGTCTTCAACTAGGCTGATGCCGAAAGGGTTCTCCTCGTGAAGTGGTCCCTCTTTCGCCTGCCCTTCCTTCACGTGAGGAAGGAAGAATTCGAGCAACAGCCCCTTCTCTTGCACCTCCTTCTGTATCGCACAGAAGTAACGCAGCGCAGATGAGTTGTCCCAGACGACCACTGACGTAGTCCCTGGGGTTGCATACATGAAGGTTTACAATTGAACATTGGCCAACGATCTACAATTTTTGAAGGGACAACTGAATCCTTTGTCTACGTACCTGCCGTCGGCAGCACCATGCATCTGCGCACTCGTCGTTCGGCCTCAAGCGCAGTGAAGTAAAGTGGTCTTGCAGCGACTCCCACCCCACAAATGTCGACGGCCGACCGAACCCCAGCAAAAACTTGAGTGCATTTTGCACCAGGAAACCTGTGCCCACAGCAGCCACGAACAAATTCGTTGCAGTACATAACAGCTGCTGTGAAGCCAGCGGTGGGAGTGTTTAGACAGGCATAGTAGACTAGACGAGCAACCGTGTATGACAAAAACAAGAGACCACAAGTGCAGAAGATCAACTGCAATGGGTTATCCCATATGTGGTAGTTTACCAGCGGTGACGCCCATAGTGGTTGGCAGCGATGCGGCACACACGCCCTCGCGCTTTATGGAATTCTCATCCTCCTTTGTAGCCACGACGTATGGAGGGGCACACTGAACAGGGAAAGCCACAGTGCCTTGCAACTCAGCCCATCTCACAAGGTGCTCAGTCTTGAGATACCCGCCACAACGCCCCATAATACGGCGGCTGCGGCAGCTGACTTCAACGTTCCAGCAAATTACCTGGAAACAAGCTAGAACACCCGGAATGCACAGCTGTATTTGTCCGCTGGTGGCATTCTCACTGACCCCGCTGTTGAACCAAGGAACTCCTGGGGAACAAGAAGACCAAGGCAGGATATATATATATATATAT
>CAJFCX010000444.1:0-17669 GCA_904066255.1 Eimeria sp. OTU-X
CTCCGGGGGAGGAAGGGATGGCTCCCACCTTAGCTGCAGCGAGGCCTTCGGCTCCTGCATGCAAATAAAGCAAACAACAGAGGAGGTGGCATGCTCTCCAAGCAGCAACGGCATGCAGCAACGAGCAGCAGCACCCGGCAGCAACATGTACAAAGTTGTTCAAAGGTTGCGGAATATTGAATTAGTTCAAATTTATTAATAAAAACGAGTTTATTGCTAAGTGCGCCAGAAAAATGCACCTCGTGTCTCGTCACGCCTCCGGTTGGCCAAGCAGAAGTGCGGCTCCCGCCTCAAGCACAGTCCACCTACGGGGGGGCCATCAGGTTTCTGCTGCTGCTGCTGCTGGGGTGGTGTCTGGGCTACAGCGTGCTGGGGTCCCCCCTGGATGCAGCAGCAGCACTCACACTGCAGGCACTGAGGGCAGGTGCAATAGCAGCAAAACTCTGCATGCCCCCGATGTTGTAACTCGGATGCACACACCCGGGGACTCAGCTCCGCTGCTGCATCCCACCTGCTGCTGCTGCTGCTGCTGAGTTCGCGTGCTTGGGTCACCTTGCAGAACTCGTTAACCGGTAGCTGCTGCTGATACAGGCTGAGCTGGCCGTGCTGCTCCTGCTGCAGTGTGTCCTGTTTGGGCGCAGCTTGCTGCTGCTCGGGAAACAGCGACTGCTGTAGCAATGGATCATGCAATACCTGCTGCAGCATACAGTGATTCTGCTGCTGCCGCTGCTGAGCTATGTTGTCTTCCAGTGTCATCCCCAGTTGCGGTCGCGTCTCGAGGCAATGCTGTTGAAGTTGCGGAGGCTCTAGCTCTTGCAACACATGCGGCTGCTGATCGTCGGCTCCAGTCTTGTCCTGTTGGTTGTGTACAGTCTGGTGCTGCTGTTGCCGCTGTTGCTGCTCTCTCCGACGGTCCTGCCGATGCTCGCTGCTGGCTTCCTGCGTCGTTACCTGCTGCTGCGGCTGCCGCTGCAGTTGGGATGGTGGCGGCAGGGGCGACTGTGCAGGAGGCAGCTGCAGGGATTGTTGCTGCTTTTGTTGTTTCTGCTGCTGCTGCTGTGTGTAGCTGAACCTCTGTAGAGCGCTGGAGAGGTCGCTGCTTGCTGCCTCAGAAGGCGTTGACGGCTTCTCCGTCGCCACATGACCCTCCTCTATAAACATAAGACTGATAGCTTTCTGCTGTTGCTGCTGTTGCTGCCTCTGCTCGGGCGAGCGGGAGATCTGGGGACTGCAGCGGTTAGTCTCGAGAGAAGGGCTTGAGCTGTTGCTGCAGTCCACGACGGCAGCAGCAGCACCTTGTGGGGTTGCAGCAGCAGCCCGAAGGGTTAACTGCCCAGAAACAGGTAAACGGCTGGCTGTCGCAGAAGAGTAGGTCAAATGCTGTTGCTGCAGCATCTGTTGCTGCTGCAGTATGTGTTGTTGCTGCACCTGTTGTTGCTGGATCTGTTGCTGCTGCAGTGGAGTGCGCAGCACAACAGTTTGCTGCTCTGAGATTGATGGACCGACAACCTCCCCGTCGCTGAGTTGCTGCACCAGCGGCTTGCCTTTTGTGCTGCTGGATCCCAGCCAAGACAGTAACGGCCCATCTGTAGATACACCTGAAAGTGGGAGGGGAAAGTATTCATAGAGCCCGCTATTTTGTGGCACTTCCCCTTGGCTGAGGCAGCGCTCAAAGGGGTCGTCCGCACCAGGGACAGCAGCAGCTGCCGCCGCTGCTGCTGCTGCTGCTGCTACGGTAGCGGCGCTAGCCGCACCCGTTGCTGCCGCAGCTGCTGATGCTGCAGTCGTTGCTGCACCGCTGGCACTTGCAGCTAGGGCTGCTGCAGCTGCCGCTGCTGCTGCTGGTGTGTCCCGAGGTGCAAGCCCCAGCGCCACCGAGGGGTCAGGCTCATGCAGGGGAGACGGCACTCCAAGGTTGTCGTGATCCTGTTGTTGGTGGTGGTGCTGCTGCTGCTGTTCCTGTTGAGGCTGTTGCTGATGTTGCTGCTGTGCAGCAGTGGGGCCCCCTTCTTCCTCTGTTTGCTGCCTGCTGCCATGAGGTCGATCCTCAGCAGCAGTTGTCCCCTCCCCCGCGCTGTTACAGCTGTGGTGGGGGCTGTTGCCGCTGTTGTTGCTGCTGTTGTTGCTGCTTTTGCTGCCGCTACCGGCTGACTGCAGCAACGGCAGCAGCGCACGGGGAAGGGTGAGCAGTTTGGACGACCACGAGGCCTTCCCTTGGTCGTTAAAGGGGCCAATCCCCTCACTCGGTAGCGGGTCGAACTCCAGTCCTGTCCTCTGCTGCTGCTGCTGTTGCTGTTGATGCTGGCGCTGGTGGTCATGATGAGCTGCAGCAGCAGTGCCGATAATGCTGCAGGAGGGAAGGTGGTACGCTCTCAACTCAACGGACTCAGAAACTGATGCTACCGCTACAGTGTCTGCTGCTGTTGAGTGTCCACCTGCTGCAGGCTCTGCTGATGCTGTTGTTGCTGCTACCTCTGGTTCAGCTGCAGCTAATCTGTGGCCTGCCGCCGCGGGACCCGCTACTGTCGTCTGGGGAGTATGCGCTGCCACTGCTGCTGCACACTCACTGCCTTCCGCTGCTTCTCCTGCAGCTGCGGCAGCAACTGCAGCTGCTGCTGCTCGTCCATCTGGCACAAATGCCGTTACTACTGCTGCTGCTGCTGGTATCTCAGGATCTGGTGGAGGTACGCCCGGGAGGCCTGAGAAACTCCTCATCGGAAGACTTGTGATGCTGAGGCTCATAAGGGAGCCGTTGCTGTCCTCGTGGCTGTCGTTGTTGGTGCTGGTGTTTTTGTTGTTGCTGATGTTGCTGTTGTTGTTCTTGTTGTTGTTGCTGTTGTTGTAGTTGCTCTTGTAGTTGTTCGTGTTATTCTTGTTGTCGTTGTTGTTGCTGCTGTAGTTGTTGTTGCTGCTGTCTTTGTGTTGGTCCATGCTATCTCTATTGCTGTAAGAGAGATTCCGTTTCTCCGCAGGGGCCCTCTGCAGCAGTGGATAGGCAGGTTCGTGAAGTTGCTGCGCTTGCGGCAGCGGCGTCTGCTGCTGCTGCTGGATGTGTTCATGCTCCTCTGGGCTATCAACGGACCCCCAGTGCATGGGATTGCTGCAGCGTCTCAGCAGCAAACTGGTGCTGCTGCGGCTGCTCCCACTGCTGCGGCGGCTGCTGCCGCTATCCCCTGGTTGTCTGTGGGTAGGTCTCCTGTTGCTGCTATGCTTGAAACTGAGAGTGGAAGACGCAGGCTTCCCGAAGGGAATTCCTCTTCCACTGATTTCTGCTTCGATGCCGTATCCTGTGAGCCAGCTTGTGTGTCTCGCGTACTGGCTTTGCTGCTGCTGCTGCTGCAGCTGCATAAGTTGTTCCTGCTGCTGCTCCTGCAGCCGCTGTAGCAGCTGCAGCCGCTGCTGTTGTTGCTGAAGCTGCTGCTGCTGCTGCTGCAGCTGCTGCAGCAACAGAAGTTGTTGGTCGTGTTGGCGTTGCTCCAGCATGTGCTGGTGATGCTGGCCGCTTTCCTGCAGCCGCTGCTGCTGCAGCTGTTGCTGCGCCTGTTGCTGCACCTGTTGCTGGAACTGCATCTGTTGCTGCTGCAGCTGTTGCTGCAACAGTTGTTGCTGTTGCAGTTGTTGCTGCTGCCGCGGTTGCATTCGCTGCACTTGCTGCAGCGGTGTAGCGGCGGGTACAGCCACAGAATGCGATTTTCGGAATCTCTGAGCGTCTTTATCCTCTTTAGAAGGCAGTACAAGGCAGGTCTTGGACCGCAGCCGCAAACTGTCCCCTTCTGCGGCTGCTGCAGATTCCGCTGTCGATGTTGCAGGCGCTGCTGCCGCTGCTGCCACCGTTGTTTCTGGTTCACCTTCTGTTGCTGCTGAAGAGTTAACTTTGTCTTGTGTGCCAATCGCGGTTGTAGCAGCTGCTGTTTCTACTGTTGTGTCTGCTAGCTGCACTACTCCTTCACTGTCTTCCGTCCCCGCTGCTTCTGCTGCTGCCAGTGCTTCTGCTGCTGCTCCCCCTAATTCTGCTACTTCTTCTGCTGGTGGTGCAGTTTGTGCCTTCGTGCAGCACAGAGGGCTATCTGCACCAGCACGGTTGCCTTGTCTGTTGCTGCTGCCAAATGTACATCTAGCAGTAGAGCTTGTGGCTCTTCTAGCGGGTGGCGAAATACTGTCGATGGCATCCATGTGTAGATCCCATCTGCTGCTGCTGCAGCTGCTGCTGCTGTTGCTGCAGCTCTTGCTGCGAGAACCAGCAGCAGCGACAACTGTGCGGCTGCGGCCTTTGGGCCTGTCGTGTAGGCTTTTCGGAGAACTTGCAGAGGAAGCAGACGTCAGCTGGGCTAGAGGATAAGCAGTCGGCTTCCTGTTCCTCACAATATTGTTGCTGCTGTTACTGCTGCTGCTGCTGCTGCTGTTGCTTCGGGTGACGATGCGGACAGCCTTGCCGTTGCTGCTTACTCCAGGAGCTGGGTCTTCCAACGAAAGTCCTCTGGGGAAGCCTGGCACCTGTTCTGTAAACAGCCTTTGCTGCCTGCTGTTGCTGCTGTTGCTACTCCTGCTCTTGCTAAGCTCAGCAGCATGGGCTGCTGTGTTAGTTCGGCTGCGCAGAGCTTCTTGTGTTCGGAGGGCAGGCACAGTATCCGGTCGGGAGAGGGGCTTGCGAGTTTCAGTCGTTTTTGTTATTATGCTTCTGTTCTTGCTGCTGCTGCTATTACTACTGCTGCTGTTCTTGCTGATGCTGCGGCCGCTGCTTCTGGCTTCGACGTCTGCCCCAGCACCGATTGCTCCGCTTGCTGCTCTTCCTCCTGCTGCAGCTACAGGCAGAGCGGTGTGGGCGCGGCTTCTACAGGACGGCGGCCCCGAAGCGCTGCGAGCATTTGCCACGTAGGGGCAGCTGCTGTAGCTGCGCTGAGCTGCTCTACTTGAACTGCTTTCTGTTCTGCCGAGTGGAGCCACTTTTGCTGCAGCATCTGCTGCTGCTATTGCTTCTCGCGTTGCTACTCCTGCAGGTTGGTGTTGTTGTGAGCCCTGCCCAGGAACAGTCGTTGCAGCTTCTGCAGCACCTCCTGCTGCAGCTGGGTTATGTATTGGCTGTGGGCACTCTGTGTCAACCTTTGGCAGTTGCTGTTGCTCCCCGCCCCTCCACCGCGGTTTGCTCGCAGTGAAGAAGCCCCTATACACCACAGCAGAAGCCCCATTGATCTGCGGCTGCTCCTGCTGCTCCTGCTCCTGCTGCTGCTGCCCCAGGGCCTTGCGGGTGCTGCTGTGTTTGCTGCTGTTGGTAGTAATTTTGCTTGGGGAGGCGTTTGGGGGAACTTGGCCTACCATATGCATGTTTTCTTCGAGTTGTAGTAGTTGCTGCTGCACCTGCAATACCTGCTGCTTGTGCTGCGCCTGCTGCTGCTGCTGCTGGAGGCTACCTTCGTAGGGCACGATGGCAGTAAGAGAACGAATTTTTGGTTTAAAGGTATTCTGCATTAAGGGATGCCCACAGTGAGGAGGACTCTGCCGCCCTCGAATCAACCATATGCTGTGTGACGCTCCCCTGGGCGACAGAGGAGAGAGAGGGGGAGAAATATCCTGCAAAAACTTATCGTGCTGCTGCTGCTGCTTCGGCTGTTGCTTGGGTTGCTGCTTCGGCTGCTGTTGGTGCCCCTGTTTCAGCAGCTGGAGATGCTGCTCCCTCTCCTGCTGCTGCGGCTGTTGCTGCTGCTCCTTAGAGCTGTCATTCCTAAGAGGGCGGGCTTCTCGTGTGCGTTGGCCTGGGGGCCCTGGAGGGGAGGGCATGTGCTGTTTGCTGCAGCTAATGAGGGGTTCCTCACCGTTTGTTGCTGCAGTTGATGTTGCTGCTTGTTTCTTCTCCTGTCTGTGCACAACACTTCGAGCCCTGCTGTTGCTGCGGCTATTGCACTGCTGCTGTTGCAGCAGATGCTCCGGAGGCTGCTCGGTCAAGCGCTTGCGCTTCGTTTGGCGTGCGGAGGGACTGCGTTGTGGCTGCTGCCTTCTCAGATGGGGCAGCAGCAGCTGTTGCTGTGGCTCCCGTTTCTGCTGATGTAACTGCATCTCTTGCTGCTCTTGCTGATCCTGCTGATCCTGATGCTGCCATTGATGCACCTGCTTCAGCTGCTGCGGCACCTGCTGTTGCCGTAGTTGCTTTTGTTGCTGCTGCTGCTTCAGTCCCTGCTGCTCTTCCTGCTCCTGCTGCTGTTGCTGCTGCCTCTGTTGTACCTGCTTCAGCTGCTGGAGCTGCTGCTGCTCTTGCTGCTGCTGGAGCATCAGCGGCTGTTGCAGATGCTGGAGCTGCTGCTGGTCTTGCTGCCTCTCCTGCGTGTGCTGTACCTGCTGCTGCACCCGTTGCTTTTGTTGAACCTGTTGCTGCTGTTGGTGCCCCTGCTGCTGCTTGTGCTGCTGCTGCACCTGCTGCTGCTGCAGCATCTGCTCCTCCTCCTGTACCTGCTGCTGTACCACGTGCTGCTGCTGAATCAGGTGGTGCTGCTGTAGCACGTGCTGCTGCTGTATAATGTGCTGCTGCTGTATAATGTGCTGCTGCTGTATCACTTGCTGCTGCTGCAACATGTGCTGCTGTTGCAGCACCTGCCGCTGCTCGTGCACCTGCTGTAGCTCCTGCACTTGCTGCGGCTGCACCTGCTGCTGCTCTACCTGCTCCTGCTGAGTTGTCCTTAAGAGCCGAAGTGTTTGCTGTTGCTGTCTGTTCTCCATTTGTATCGGTCCCAGAGGCTGCGATTCCTTCTGCGCAGCAGGCCCCCCGTCAATGCCCTGCTGCTGTTGTTGTTGCTGTTGCTGCTGATGCTGCGACTGCTGCTGCTGCGGTTGCTGCTGCGGCTGAGGATACTGAGGCTGCTGCTCTCCAGCTAGGCTACCTTGTGGACAGGATGGGGTTTCTGCTGCTCCAGCGGCATCGCGGAGTCGTTGTTGCTGTTTGCTGCACTCGAGCAGAGACGACAGCCGGGAAAGGCCCTCAACCTTGTCAGTTTGCTGGTCCTTGTCTAGGTGCTGCTGTTGCTGCTGCTGCTGGGAGGAGCATAGCTGTTTCCTCTGTAGAAGCGTCTGCTGCTCGGTGCTCTGCTGCTGCTGCAGCATTTGTTGCAGCAGCAGGAACAAATCTGTTTGCATGGGTTGTTGCTGCCCTTGTTGCAGCATTTGCTGCTGCTCTGGTAGCGACTGCTGGATTGCTTGCAGTTGAGACGGGAGGATTCCTTGGTGATGATGTCCAGCAGCTTGCTGCTGCGGCCATTTCAAGTCCTGCTGGTGCTGCATTTGGGCGCTGCTGCAGTGTGCTCCTAAGTCTGTGTCCAGCAGCTGCTGCGATTTGTCAGTAGCTGCATGTGAGCAACAGGGCGCTGGAGCTAGGGGCGTTGCTGTTGCTGCTGCTGCTGCTGCTGCTGCTGCTGCTGCAGCTGGAGTATTCATGTAGCCTATAGGGGATTCCACCGCGTGTCTGAAAGCGGCAGTTTGCTGCTGCTCTCGCAACAGCAACTCTTCGGCCTCCTTCAAGGCCTCCACGACTACAGAATCCTCTGACTGTGCACTCTCTGCTTTCTGCTGCTGCTTACTTGCTGCGCTGCTGCTACTGCTGCTGAGGCGCTTCTGAGCGATGGTACACGCCAAACGGGGCAAGTGGGGAGGCCCATATGCAGCTGCATAGGCCTCTGCGTCATCCAGTGAGGAACATCTAAAATCAGCAGTGCTCCGAAAGTGCTGCTGCTGTTGGTGATTGGGAGGCCTCTGCGTCAGGAGGGCGTGGAGACGGGTCTCGAGCTGCTTCCGCATTAGCAACTCCTCCTGCAGCACAAACTGCTGCTGCAGGGCCTGGGCCCGCGTGGCTTCTGCTGCACTGCGCATGCGCTGCTGCTGCGCCCTCTGCTCCATTCGCCAGCCTGTCCTTGTAGGGCTGCTTCTGCTGCTGGTGCTGTTGCTGTTGTTCTGCACCTCGTATGGTCCCTCCTGTTTCATATGGCTGCTACGGGCATCTTCTAAGACTCCCGCAGGGTCTCGACCTGCCAGCACCTGCCCTCCACAGGTTCTAGGGCCAACAGCAGCTCCATTTCCGGCAACAGCTGTTGCTCCTGTTGCTGCTGATGCTGAGGAGGCAGCAAGTGGAGGAGACAACACATTCTTGACCGTCCTCCCCTCCCTTGTATGTGACCCTTCTGTTAATGCTGTTGGTTTTGCTCCAGGTATTGTTGTTGTTGCTGCTGCCGCTTCTGCCGTTGGGGGAGGCGGCGCCTGTCCCGTTTGCAGCAGATGATCGACTGCTGCAGCAGCTACGATGAACTCCTTCCTTGCTGCAGCTCCTGCTGCTGTTCTGCGTTCTTCTTCCATCGCCTGGCGCAACAGCAGCAGCAGGTAGTGTTGTTGCTGCTGTTCTGCAGCAAGGACGTCTAGCAACAGTTGCTGTCCTTCAGCAGGCAGCAGCTGCAAAAGCAGCTGCAGCTCCCGCTGCTTCTTACGGTGGTCATTTCCTGTTTGCGTGTCTCTGCTGTTCCAGCAGCAGGCACTGCTGCTGCTGCTGGTGCTTGGAAGAATGTGCTTCGCCTTCGCGCGCCTCCTACTGCTATCTGCTGCTGCTGCTGCCTCTAACCAGCTCTTGGGCCTGCCGCCAGCGCTTGCCTGCTGCCGTTGCTGCTGCAACTGCTGCTGCAGACGCAAAGGATCGGAGAGATCCTGCAGGTTCTCCAGCAGCTGGTGCACCGTCTCTGTAAAGGAAGGGCCTTCAGGGGCCCCTCCTTCTGACTTGGGGGCTTGGAGATGGCCCCTTGCTTCTCCTGCTGCTCCTTCTGCTGCCGCCGTTGCCATAGGGGCTTTCCCCTTCCCGCCGAAGGCCAGAGTGCTGCGCGAACTGCAGCTACGCCTGCGGCACCAACCCGCAGCATGAACTCCCAGAGGCCGTTGATGCTGCAGCAAGCAGTTGCTGCTGCTGCTGGAAGCTGTTGCAGAGCCAGCATCCCCAAACAAACTACTGGTCAGAAAGAAAAGAAAAAGAGTGGGGATAGGATAAGCTGAGGCAAGGATAAACCAACAGCCGAGTTTATCTGTGCATGCAATTAAGTATGGAAAAACAAAGCAAAACCAGAGAGAACCGGGAATCCAAGTCTGGAAATCTACCCGTATGCCCGCGATCCCGGCAGCTGCGGACGCTCAACTCTTGCTCCATTGCCACCTGCAACAACAGGGCAGCAGCACCACCAGCGCAAACAGCGAAAGCAACAGCATTAGCACCAGCAGTAGCACAAGGAGCAGCAGCACTACCACCAGCAGTAGCAGCAGTGAAACACCTCGATAAACACGAGTCCACTGCACCTCTCTGACTATGGCTGCTGTTGCTACTGTTGGTGCTGTCGAGAAGCAATTAAAAGTGTAACTTGAGGAACATCCGGAACAACGCCACTGCAATCAACGGCAGCACCAACAATTCCAGCGGAAGTAGCATTAGCAGCAACAGCAACCACAGTAACAGGAGACTGCTGATTATATGAATCACTTAGATTGCAACAGCAGCAGCACCAACAGCTGCAGCAGCACGAGGGCTGTTCGGCTCACCCCACGTTTGACTCTGAGTGCGTAGGGAGAGTCTTCTGCTGCACGCAAACGCAGCAGCGCAAACCAGAAGCAGCAGCAGCAGCTTTGAGATTATAATTTAGTGTATTGAGTCAATGTCCTTCAACGTCTCGGTACAGCCTCCACGCCGCCTCGCGCAGCTCGATGGGTCCTCCTCTGAGCCATCTGCCCCTTCCCTGCCTCTGAAGGCCCCCGGGTCATTCTTGTGGGGGGTTCTGAATGCTTGGACGTGCTGCAGGCCTCGTTTGCTGCTGCTGCTGCGTTGCAAATGAAGGCCCCTGCAGCGGCAGTTGGGCTGTCTTTTCTCTCTCAAGGGAATATGGGAGGCATCTTCCCCCCTTATTTTCCATTTCTTCGCCATTTTTCTTGTTATTGTTCCCCTTCTTATTATTCTGCTCAACGCTGTGTCTGTCTTTAACCTGTCTGCCGATTCCCCGCTCTACCTGCTGCAGTTTAATTATCTTCTTCGCTATTTATTGTTGTTTATTTTATGTTTATTTTCTACTTCTGGTTTTTTGTTTCTTTTTGGTGGTTTGTTCCTTTATTCGTGGGTTTGTCTGATAGTCTTCTCATATATGCCATTAAATTGTCCCTTTGTTTAGCTTTTCTTTGTTGTTTTTCTCTTTTCTGTGGTCTCTGTTTTCTTTCCATTAGTTTGCTCTCGGTTTTGCTATTTTCCTTCTGTTTGCTGTTTATATATTTTCGTTTTGGTCATTTTGTGTGTTTTTGTTTGTTTTTTGGTGTATTACTCTCTTTCATACTTGGTTTTGTTTTTTCGTGTATTTATTATATCTGTTTTGAGTGTTGCAGTGATCCATTCATGCAATAATGTTTTACATTTTCGTTTTGTGCCTTGGATTGAGTTGCTCGGCGGTCCATACAACTCAAACTTACCATGTTATTTTGCATTATTAAAATGTATTGATTTGTATTTGCATTGTTTATCTTTTGTTTATACTGATTATTTATCACTATATGCTGACACAGGGGCTACTGTGCTGCCAAAGCCTACCGAGCAGGTCCATTGGCATGCTGACCAGGCTGCGGCTGTTGCTGCCCATCTTGGTGCAGAGAGAAAAACATAAATCCACGACGGGTTGCTGCACTTGGGACCCGTTGCAACTGACGGACGACCCCTGAAAAACGCAGGCGCAAATGCATGCGCTATTGCTGCTGCTGCTAACCCTGGTGCTGCTGCAGGTGATGCTGCTGGATGTGCTGTCATTGCTGCTGTTGTTGCTGCTGTCACTGGCGTGCGTGCTCTTCCTTCTCCTGGGTCCCTTTGTGTTGCTGTTGCTGCTGCTGTTCCGCAGGATGCGGCTGTTGCAGAATTCATTGTGCTGCATTTCCTGCTGTCGCTGCAGCTGCCGCTGCGGTTGCAAACCCAAGGCACCTCAACACCAGCATGGACAGCGGTAGCAACAGTCTCGGCATGAATCAACTCTGCGGCTGCTACTGCGGCTGCTCCTGAGGCTCCTGCTGCAACTGTACTGTGGCTGCTGCTGCTGCTTCTGTGGCTGCAGCAGCTTCCTCTGCCGCTGCTGCTGCATATACCCTAGCTATTGCGTGTGCTTGAACATTTTTGGTCTACAGTGTAGGGTTTACGCTTTAGGTTTTAAGGCTTAAGATTCAGATTTAGGGTTTAGGGTTTAGGGTTTAGGACCTGATTGTATCTTCCATGTGGCCTCCAAGAGAGTGTCATCTCCCCCAACTCCGAAATGCATTGTGGACGTTGGATGCTGCAGTTGCTGCTGCAATCGTTACTGCCACTGATGCTGCTGCTGCAGGTGGGGCTGCTCCTGCTGCTGTCGAAAGGGTTTATTCAGTAGATGCTGCAGCTGATGTACCTACTGAACGGCAGCCAAGCAACGGCGGCGGCCCAAGCCACACATCGCTTGTGCCGCTCCTGTTGTTGCTTGCTCGAATCAGCTATTTTCTCGCTTCTTGCTTATTTGGTTCATTATTTGATCGTATTGGTCGAGATCTTGTTTTTCTTATGAGCGATTGTGGCCTATGTTTTCAGGCGTGAAGGGCTGCGCTTGAGGGTCGGGCCTCGGTAGTCCTAGACCCAGAGCCCTAAACCCTAGTAGGATCTAAATGAAGGCAGGAGTTGAGGGGCTGGGAGGCCCCTGACGTTGCTCATCCAGGAGTCCAGGACACGAAAGACAGAACTCTAGCTTCTTCCGCACACACTGCTGCTGCTGCTACTTCTGCTGCTGGAGGGGTGACCCTGAAGGCCCCCGCAGCAGCGGCTGTGCTCGGCCCCAGCGGTGTGCGGCCGGGGGTCTAGTGCTGCATGCAGTTTAACTGTAAACGATTACAAATATGCAAAATTAATAAATCAAAACCCATTTCATCAACACTTCCACTTAGGATGCTTCTCCGCAGCAGCAGCAGCAGCAGCAGCAGCGGTGCGCGAGGCTCAGCGGGTCACCGCAGCCCCAGATGGCTTGTGGTGTTCCCATCCGTCTTTTTGTACGTACTTTACTGAACTTATAGTTTGCTCATCTTTTCAAATATTCATCAATACAAATTAAAGCTGTTCCACCCCTCCAACGTCCCTACCTACTTGCCGGCAAACCTCAACCTGCACGTGCCTTAACCACCGTCGCCCCTCCTGCCGTTGTCGCTGTTGCTGTTGTCGGCGTTGCTGCTGCTACTACTGCTCCCCTCATTGTGTATTTTTCTGAACCAATCATGCTGCTCTCTACTTCCCGGTGATCCCGTTCCGGGGCTTCCGTTACTACTTCATGAGGCCTTAGGGTCCTTTGCCTCTAGAGGTCGCCTTTCCGCTGCTAGGCGGACCCGAGGGCCCAGCAAGGTCCCCCTGTGGGCTCCCCCAAAGAGCCCCTAAATGGCTCCCCGGGCTCATGTGAAGGTCCAGCTTTGCCGATTATTGTAGGAACGGGCACTGTGGGCCCCTGCTTAGGACGTGTTGAGGTCAGCTTTCGCCTCCGCTATTTGCTGGGTGTGACCCTCATAGTTCGAAACAGCAGCTACAGTCTGTAGTGGAATCCTGTACATAGTAATAGCAACGTCAACTGTAAGAACCAGTACTCTGCTGGCCAACAATTGGCAGTTTTCATTAAGCCAGATCTGCTGCTTACACAACAACACATATCGGATTTTATCTCTGGAAGCTCCCACTTTAAAGAAGACGCCCTTAAGTAGAGAATGGTGAGTGACGGTCCTCAAGCTGAGGGGAGGAGCCCCTCTGAGGGCCCTGCGAAAGGCCCCTCGAAGGGCCCCTCTGGGGGCCCTTTTGGTGGGGCCCCTACTCATTTGAAGCGGCGGATGGCCTTAGCTCAGTATTTGCTGTATCAAGTGAGGTGCAGCAGGGAGGCACACTACCCTGGAACAAGCAAAAGACTGGATCCCCAGGCGGGGCTTCCAGGGGGGTCTACTGAAGAGGGCACAGGAGACAGTGCAGCAGATATTGCAGCGGCTGGGGCTGAGGGCCTCGCCGACGCCCTAGACCCATCAATACCAGTCTCTGTGCTGTTACAGTCTGTCTCTGCTGCTGATGATGCAGCTGATGACTCTGCATTAAGCTCAGCAACAGCAAAAGCACCAATGGAAGCAAGAGGAAGGGGAGGAAGAGCAGCTGCAGCAGTGGCGCCTTCATGGGGGTCTTTGGCTCGGGAGACTGTTGCTGCTGCAGGCAGACCTCCTCACGAGGCCCTGGAGCTATACTTGTGTGAGCGGCTGCTGCCAGTTCTGGATAGCGCCTTGGCTGCCCTATGCAGGTTCATTGAGCAGCTGCAAGCGGACGAGCGTCAGTACGAGCAGAGCCTGCAGCAGCAGCAGCAACACCAGCAACAGCAGCAGCAGCAGGAGGGAGCAGGAGGAGGTAATGGTCCATGCCTATTTCTGGGTCATGGCCTGAAGAGCCGCTTCGACCCCCTGGTCTGGCTGGGCCAGTACTTGCTGCGCCAGGGGAAAGCAGCAGAGGCCTACGAGAAGGCCTCGCGTGCCTCCAGCGCAGTAGCAGAAACAACAAAAACAGCAGCATCATCAACAGGAGCAGTAGCAACAGATCCACGGGTTCGAGGAGAGCACTTGCGGCACTCGGAGCTCCCCTACTATAGGGCAATTGCTGACGCAGTTCGAGAGGAGAGAGCCTGGAGAGCCCTCGAAGCCCTCAGGCCGCTGACAGAGCAATTCGTCTACACCCACATTCAGCTTCTGCAGCAGCAGCAGCAGAACGAAGAGGAAGAAGAAACCCTTAACAGGACAGAAAAAGCACAGCAGCAACAAGACGAACAACAGCAGCAGCAGCCACTCGAGCGATGCCAGCTGACAGCCGAGGATCTGCCTGCAGTGCTGCAGGCATTAGACGCAGCGTGGGGCCTGGAGGAGCACAAAGGGCTATTTGCTGCTGTCTTTTTCTCAGAAGACGATGGCGGGACGGAGGACTTCAGCCTCCCCAGCAGCTCACGAAGCAGCAGACCCTCGGCCAGAGAACTCCATATGCAGCAGTCCAGCAGGAGCAGCAGCAGCAGCATCCTGGGGGCCTGTAGCAGCGTGCCTCTGGAGGTTGCCGACAGCAGCAACATTACTTTTGCGGAATTGTGGGATTTTGTCGCCGCCTGTTTGCAGCGCTGCCCCTCCCTCAAACAAGCCGTCTTCGAACATGCCCTATGCAGCGTCAGCAGCATCACCACAGAGCAACGGCAGCAGAAACAGCAACAGAAAGAAGAGAAACAGGCAGAGCAACAACACAAGCAGAAGCAAGTGCAAGAGGAGAAACGGCGACAAGAGGAAAGAGAGCACCAGCAGCAGCAACGGCAGCAGGAAACAGACGAAGGAGGACAGCACCTGACAGCAGACATTGAAATCAGGAGAGGGGACAGCGAAGGGGGCAACAAGAACTCAGACGAGGAACAGTAGCGGCAAGAGCAGCCTTAGCAGTAACACCCGCTTGAGATGGCTTTGCCGCAGAGGAGGGAAGCAATGGATGTCTACGGACTGGAGATCCTTCAACAAACAGCAGCAGCAACAACAGATACAACAGCAGCAATAGCAACAGCAGCAACAGCAGGAACATCAACAACAGCTACCAAGGCAAGGTGTGACTCCATTCGGGTTTCCAGCTAAAAGTCCCAGCCCATTGGGAAGCAACAGCAGCAGAAACAGCAGCAGCACATAAAGGCAAAGCGTGGGGCAAACAACTGACGGTTCCCCTCTAACCACACAAAGCAATAAACAAAAAAAAACAATGAAGCAAACAAACATACAAACAAACAGACAAACTGAGCATATGCCAAACTTCAAGGGTGTTATAAATGTACAGTTGCAGGTAGTCCAAACTTTAATTGTGTGTATCCTGTTGTCGTTTATATTCGTGGGGTTGCAGTGACGTGTCATGTCACCTCTTTCCGCGCGTTCTCTGGCGCTGTAAATGGTTGTGCATCTCATTAGCAAATCGACGAAGTATTAAGGGGACTAGCCAATAAAACTAATGCTTCGAACAAATATATTTATGTATCAAGTCAAATTGCAAAAAAAAAACCGGTAGAGGATAAAAACAGGGGAAAATGAAGAGGAAACACACTTGCAAAGCTGATAGCACCGGTGGTCTCAGCGACGGAGACACGAAGGCATTATCAGATGCTCCGTTTGAGGCGTGAATTTTCTATTGAAAAGTGCTCCTCCTGTAGTTTCTTTTCTTGCACATGTTTGCTGTTGCTGTTGCTGTTGCTTCTGTTGCTGGTGCTACCCCTGCTGCTCCTGCCGCTGCTGTTGCGGCTCCGCCTACTGCTGCATCTGCTGCTGTTGGTGTTTCTGGTAGAGATTCTTCGGTTTGGAATGATGCTGCAACTGTGGTTGGTGCTGTTTTCATTGCTGTTGGCATTGCTTCTTCTGGTAAGCTGTGGTCCATGGTGGGTGTGGTCCCTTGGGGGGGAGAGGAGGGAGGGGCGAATTCCGTTCGAGCTTCTGCAGCAGAAGAGAACTACAAAAAACAAGAAAGGGGTTCTGCCCTTTATTCAGTTCCCTCAATAAGCAGCAAAGCACTCACCAGTGCCTTGAGGGACAGAAAAGCATTTTACAGCGTTGAATGCCATTTTGAAGAGGCCGCCTGCTTTTTTTGTCAAATTAGATCGATGTCGAAACAGCCTAACAATGAAAGATTCCAAGGGAGTATTACTTTTCCTGTCTTATCTCTTCCAGCCAATGCATCTCCCCGGCTGCAAAGTACTAACCAGGTGTCCTTCTGTTGCTGCACATCATCAGAATAACTGCTCCAATGATAGCTCGCTAGCTTCGGAAGCAGTTCGCCAATTAGCCAGTCTTGCTTTTCCATTCTCCTGTCTTGGATAAGGAGAAGTGCCTCGGCTCGTTCCGCCTGCAGCTCCTGCAGCAGGTACTGCTTAATTAACTTGGGAAGAGCATTGGTTTTCTACGCTAATTGAGAGACCAGCCCGAAAGAAGTATAGATCTACAGTATTCAACTCGAACCCCTCGTGTTTCACTTTCTATCTTTAATGCTAAGTGTTTGCTCTATATATGCGAATTGTGCGCAATTGAATGGAATGTTGCAATGCGATTCTCTGGTACTACAGAAGTCGAGCAACCGTTCTTAGGTGTAATCTACGGGGGCAGCCTAACTTCGGCTAATTAATAGTATTCCTACAATTATTATTTTTATTGCTAGTGTTTTTATTATTTTCTTCATTCCGATACAACAAACCAGAGGGTGGACAGGGGCATTGAACATCACTCTGCGCTGGCTGGCCCCACAGAGGGACCACATCGAGTTGGCACTCGCGAAAGGCGGCGCCTGCATACGCCTAGCGGCGAGCAGCGCGGGCATACATTGGTAGAGTGTTGCTTCAGCTGAATGTATTTTGTTTAGACAGCCTGTACTTTAATTTTTGCAGTATTCAATTGCAGCTGTATATGCTTGCCTTTTCCCTCGCAGGTCCTGCCGTCGGTGCACAGCGAGCAGCACAGAGGCCGCTGCGGAAAATTGAGGGACTCCGTCTTCGGGCCTTGTCGCTGAGCTAGGCCCCTACAGTTCGCAAAATGGTTGAAATAGAAACATCTGAGTAGACCTTTATTTTTTTCGGCAAATCAAATGGAAATTTCTGCCTGGTTTTCTCTTTTTTAAAGCTTAACGCAGGCTGACGCTGCAGGCTCGCGTCGCTCTCCAAACTCCTCACGGCTCCTGCACGCCGTTGCATCCTGCGTTGCTGGCGCAGAAAAAGCATGGCATGCATACATTTCCACCAATCATTTGAAATAGTATTCTGTCTTCTTTTTACAAAGGGAATTAAGTGGAGTTGCCCAGACGCCTCGCGTAGGCGCCGCAGAGCAAGTGTTTAGTGACCCAGCAGTCGGCCTCTCCCGCCCGCGGTCTCTGCCAATATTTTGGTTTGTATTCGAATGTATACGCACAAGCATAAATTAATAGGTGTATGAGTGCACATGCAAGCAGTTTCACTTGGGCATACATCCATGGGCTTGTTATTCGGGCCCGCACACTGGCCTTGTAACCCTGTGCTCTGGGAGTTCCGTCGCAAGGATTTCTGGAGTTCGGGTTAAAGGAGACCACCGAAATTTCAACAAAACTGAAGAGTGCCTTTTGCGGCGAGGCTGGCTTGCATGCTACAACTGGTGCTCCCCCGTCTAGGCCGGCACCGTTTGTCCCCTGTTTAGGGTTGAGCGCATAGGGTTGGCACTTTCCACTATACGGTCTAGAAATGCAGCCCCCAGCAAACCCAGAGGTCTCTGACTGCTCGTCAGATCTCAGCTCAGAACTTTCTGACGAAGATGAGACAAAGGAGGACGGGGACAGGGTCCCCCTCGAACAATTTGCAACAAATGAGAAGTTCGCTGCAACTCTTGAATTGCTGCAACTGCCTCCGGCGGAACGAAGCAGAGAAAATGTAAAAACATTAAACGCATGCACAACTTTAATTTGCTTATAATTAAAAAGAGTTCTGCAGCTGAAAAAAGCACATGCAAAACTTTTTTTTTCCTTTCCTCCTACTAAATGCAGCGATTCCTCGACGGCTGCTGCCGATCGTATGGCCGTACAGTGGAAATGTACATGCAGGTGGATTTGCCTATCTATATATGCATATATATATATATATATA
>CAJFCX010000445.1:0-17650 GCA_904066255.1 Eimeria sp. OTU-X
ACCCACAGGTTGCCTTCCCTTATATATATAGGGAAGGCAACCTGTGGGTAGACTACTGAAAAATAGTGTTGCTGCCATGGTCGGCGTGGAGAGGCATCAACGGAGTACGACTGCGGAGAGAGCCGACTACGGGGTTCGAACCCGCGACCACCAGCTTAAAAGGCTGGCGCTCTACCGACTGAGCTAAATCGGCAAGCGTGGCAAGGGGTTGGCATTTGTCTGTTGTGCTACTAGTGTTTGCTGCTGCACCAGCTCGAAGTAGCGTGCTTGTACTTACTTGTAGCACAGCAGTCCCTCCGGTAGCCTTCGGCCTCCAAGGCCTTCTGAACAACTCGCTGTTGCACCTTCTGCATATGATGATGCCGTTACTGGTGTTACCACGCAGATTACAAGTACGTTCTGTGTGTTGCTGCTACCGGTACATCTTTGTCAGGCACTATGTACGCCCTCTCAACAGGCACTGCTACTGCAGTAGTTATCGGTCTTTTCCGACGCGCACCCGCTTCTGCTGCTGGACTTGCTGCTGCAGCAAGAGCAATTGCATTTTTAAGTATCGCCTGAAGCTTAATCCGTCTGATGTTGGCCAGCGTGTCTGAAGCTGGCGGGTAAACGCTTAGTCAGCTTTAGTAGGCAACCGGCACGCAGTCACAGTTAGAAATGTTTGGCATGTCTCTACAGTACCAGCGCTTACAGCCAATGAGGCTTAATTGCACTACCCGAGGGCCTGTTATCCACCAGTAGGTGTAGCACGATGCGTTGCAGCTCATCTCAAGTTTCTTCTCCCACAGGTCTGGGCGTTCGGTCAGCTGCGCCACCGGCACGTCTGGATGTGACGGACTGGGGTCAGCTGCTTTTACTAAGCCCTAAAGTATTTTACTCTACTTCAGCTAACAGTAGTTCTTGTAAAAGATAAGGTCGAAGACCCACGTTACCCCAACGGTGCTTCTCATATTGACGCTGTACTGCTGCTGCTGTCGCATGTACCGTCCTTACCTGCTGCTTGAGTGATGAGATATCTTTGCCGCTCTGCAGCAGCAGGCGTTGGTATATCGTTCGCGAGCCGGTGCCAGCCGCTTCAGATACTCCTTCCTTTGCTGCTGCAGCAGATTCGCCTGACGGAATAGATGCATGGCTCGCTAGTAGCCGGCGATTTACTTTCATTGCTGGAGCGTGAGCAGCAAACCACCCGTGCTGCAGCAAGTGTTTAATTCTAGCCCTTCTTAGGAAGTCCTGGTGCCACAGCAGAAGCACTTCACCTTATATGTAGTGGCTCTTGGTAACACACTTTTTTGAGTGCGCCTTCCTGCCATTGCTCACTTACAGAAAGGTGGTGCCTTGCCGTGGGCCATTGTTAGGGGAGGGATAGATGCTGCTGTAGGCCTGTCGACGAAAAAGGACATTCAACAGCTGAAATACTACTTCTATTGGAAAATCGGCAGTAATAGAGCCGACTACGGGGCTCGAACCCGCGACCACCAGCTTAAAAGGCTGGCGCTCTACCGACTGAGCTAAATCGGCGACTGTGACCCGACAGTCTGCATAGCAACCGTCAAAAGAGAGAATCGAAGACGAGCACCGGAAAAACTGTGCAATTGCATTAATGCAACAGTTAAGAGAATTAAACACCCCATATTTAAGACGGATAGTATGCAGAAGAAAGAGCCGACTACGGGGCTCGAACCCGCGACCACCAGCTTAAAAGGCTGGCGCTCTACCGACTGAGCTAAATCGGCTAGGTGGGGTCAGCTATTGGGCGGCAACACTCTAACACAATTTAACTGAGCATATCACCTACTCCTGTAGTTACGATACATTCTTGTCGCCAGTATTTTTTGAGCTAAGTCGCTCACACAATTGGATCCAGCGGTTGTAACTTTCCCCGATGGGCAGCCGATTTAGCTCAGTCGGTAGAGCGCCAGCCTTTTAAGCTGGTGGCCGCGGGTTCGAGCCCCGTAGTCGGCTCTGTATCCGTTTGTAATGGCAGGAAAAGTTTTCCTAGATGCATGAGTTTTCACCACTCTGCACCACCCACCCCATCACATCACCAATTCACGGCTAGAGTCCTTAGTCGCCCTACTAAAGCAAGGACGGCTGCAGCTGCGGTTCAGGTCGGTCGCTTCATCTGCATCTGACATCTGACTGCGATCATTTTTGTTGTTCGTGTTCGACGCCTCCCAGGGTTGGCCCAAAAGGCACCTAGAGTCGTGCCGTAATGCGCCGCCAACGACGCAGTTAGTTCACTTCAGAACTCCATAGCTCCCACAACGAAAGCCGTTCCATTGTGGAGGAGATGAGACATGTGCACTCTAAACATTTCACACAACTGACTGCACCTGCTGGGCCTAATACGCTTGAGTCCGCCGATGAAAAGAAACAAAATGTCGTACGTCGGAATGTCCTAAGAACCATGGGTATGCCAAGGGAAAAATTCGACAGCGCTCCAACATTGCTCCTAAGTAAGAATATTTCTTTCGCTGCCAAGGGCGGGGAGTGGAACTATAACGCTGCACATCGCTTGCGTCCACTTCTCCGGCACAGAAAGCTCCGTAGCACTTTTCACGCATCTCTACGTTCCGACTCGATAATCGTTGCATCCCACTAAAGGGTCAACTTCCACTGGGTGCCCAGCGGCATTCGCCTCCGAGGGTTACTGAATCCCTTCTGAACGGCTCTACGCGCACGGTGAGATCGCGCAACTACGTCAAGCTCACCGTTACCGGCATTCCACTCAATTGTTTGAGCTCACTTGTTTGAGCTATGCTATGTAATATTCCTACATAAAGACGAACTACTGCCAAATCAACTGCCAAGGATGTTCTCGTTAACTAAGAACGACAGGGGCGTGTGTTAGCTATGCAGACACGAAAATATTTCGTCCAGCCATACAGAGGCGCTGTACGAGAAAAGAGGCGCGGGAACAAGGACTATTGCGCCCTCACGAGCTCCACGTCTTCACTTCAACAGCTCCAAGCAAATCATTTGAAGACACAGTAATTGCCAACATTCTGTAGGCACTACTACTGAAGACCTGCATCCCCGTCGTTGCTGACTGTGGGCGCACACGGATGGTGCGGCAGTCGGCCTGAACCTACTGAAGCACTCCCGACCGACCCAAATGGTCCTGTGATGCCTGCTCTGAGGCCAAGAAGACCTAGGAGAGCGCCGGCTGTCCGCCTGAAGGACGGTTATAGCCATCAGGCATTTCTGTGGCCTGCTGTCAGACCCTGGAGGGTCGCCTTCGTGTCTGCCCGCCTAAAAAGACGCGTGCATAAGATCGCTTTCTTGGCATGTAAAGGCTCTGCGGCTTGGATGTTCTTGGGGCAAAAACAACAGGAAGGAGTTGCCAGCGTCTTCTTGTCGACGTTCCTGCACTTCAGTTTGCCTTGAGATCGTCTGCTTTACGCAGGCCAGCAGGCTCCCGTTGAAACCAATGGACATGGCATGAACGGATATCACACCACTCACGTCACACCCAACCACACCGCTACAACTCCTGTTGTGCGGATAAGCACTGTACATCGTGCGCGGGACCTGGCGCCACGGCGGGGAGCTGCTGTGAATGACTTCCTTACAGTAGGCATCGCCGCGGGTTCGCGTTGCAGCCTTGAGTCCGATGAACGCGTCCATGCCGATTAAGTGTCCCGCGTATCGCAGCCAGTTTTTGCTTTCAATGGGCTTCCGGTTGATTACATAGCCAACTGCCAGCATTCGAGTGCAGAAGAATCGCAGTGCAGGCACCACAAGCTGCAGTAACAGCTCGTTGAGGCGAAGCCTCAGAAACGCCCTGCCCCAAGCACCCCTAGAGTGTCTCATTAACCCTGTAGGAGTTTCCTACAGAAACTCCAGCTGCTGCAACTGCTGATGCAGCTGTTGCTGCACCTGCTGTTGCAGCCGCAAGGGGGTAGGTAGAAGAAAGAAACATTGGACATGAAGTGTTGAGTTATAAAGCATTGAGGCAGCGAATAAGAGCGAGGATGCCTCCAGTAAAATGCCACAGCCTGAGGCTCTTCCACCTGTAGACAAGATGCTGCTGCTGAAGGAGGTTTTTCTTCTCTCGCAGCTTGGCTGCCGCAGCAGCTGCTGTGAGTGGGGTGACGGCAGCGACAGAAGTAGCAGCAGCAGCCGTTTGCCGTCGTACTGCGACTGCTTGCTTGAGGCTACAGCTTTCGCAGTGGGGGTAAAGGCGCTGTGGCCAGTACTTGGAGCCCCCCAGCAGCCTGCGAAGCACTCCCAGCACCCTGCCCAGTGCTGTGCGTTCATAGTTGAGGACTTGGGCTGTGGGAGGCTGATGGTCTGCGATCCAGCGAGTGCTGCGGGATCGGACCCCGCAGGTGTGGCACCCAAAGCGCAGCCCCACCTTCTTTATCAGGCGCCGCTCTGTGTCTGACGCGTACACAGTAGAGGCTGAGAGGGACAAACTCCGTTCGCTGAATGCCCCAGGAGCCACCAAACTCGAAGGAGACAGCCGAAACAAGCGCCCCCCCAAGATGTAGTACAGCAGCAAACAACCAACGGTCTCCCCCGCACATAGCCGCAACAAGCTCTGCCGAGTGCTGATGCTGCTGCTGTTGCTGCTGCGAGGGAGAGCCACGGAAGAGGCTCGGGGATGGTGCTGTAGCAGCACTCCCCCCCAGTTCCCGCAAGCTTCTTGCTGCAGCGTCTTTGCTGCTTCGAGCCAACCGCTCGGGCCGCCGCCGCTGCTACCGGCGTGCAGCTTCTGCAACCTGTTGCACGCAAAACCTGCAGCCGCCGCCGCCGCAGCAGCAGCATTGGACGCCACGGCTATTGTGAGCAAGCCCATAGGCTTGGAGAGAAAGGATGAACACGATATCCCGAGTGCCTGCTGCATGCGTGTCCCAGCCGTACATACACCCCAAAATGACAAGGCGCTGCCGCTGCACTGCAGCAAACTCGAGGCAACCCAACTGTTGAAGCTGTTTCGCGGGGCTGCTACTTCGGTAGTTCCTCCTCCAGCCAAGTCCCCACCCGCGGCCAGCGTAGGATATGCCGCCATTGCTGCTGTTAGGGCAGCAGCAGCTGCAACAAAGCCTGTCCACAATACTTGCCAGAAGCTGCTGCCGTTGCTGCAATTGCTGGAGCTGCTGCTGGTAAGCAGCCCCAGACTCATTAACAGGTCGACGAACTGCTGATGCAAGTGATGCTGCTTCTGTTGTGACCGTTCTGTGAGGAGCGTCCCCAGTCGGTTTCTCACCCAGCGGTGAGCTCTCTCGGCAGTGTCGACAGCCGCCGACCGCCAACTGGTCCCGCTCTGGAAACTCTGCAGAAAGAGGAGGTCGCGTATTGGCGGCCTGCGCTGCAGCAGCTTCTGACGCTGCAGCTCCTCTAGCACCTCCCTACGCAGCCGACAGCGGTCTGCTGTGGCTGCTGCCGCACAGCAGCCGGAATTGGGGGGTCCAGCTGCAGCAGCACAGGAAGAAAAACCATAGCTACCTCGGGAACGTAGCAGCCCTACCATGAGGAGCCCCCGTCGACAGCAGCGGCACGGCCAGCAGCAGCAGCAACTGATGTGCCTGCTGGGGCACTTCCGGGTCCGAAAGGGCAGACACAACCAGCTCCACTGCTCCGACGCCTCTGCTGATAACGCTTATAAGCTGAGCTTGAAGTAGGGTCTTGAAGGACTTCCACCGCAGCCGCGCCGACAGCTGTGTCTCATCGACTCCGCTCCTGCCGCTCCTGCTGCTGCTGCGGCTACAGCCCACAGTCTTGCTGATGCTCACGCGGCTCCAGTGTCTTGGATGTAAAACTGAAGAGGTAGTATTGAGCATGAACCATCTCTCTAATTCCCCCGCCTGTGCTGCGGTTGTTGGTGCCAGTGTTGCGGCTCGTATGGTGTCGGCTGCAGGGCATGCAGAGGCAGCACCAGTTACTGTAGCACAGCTAGACTTCCCGTTTATTTTCTTAGTAATGCGTTTGCGGCATTTTAAGTAGTTCATTTTCATCTGACAGGGATGGGATGCACGGAGAGCAGCTGCAGCGGCAGCGGCGCCCACCCACCTTAACTCCGATTGAGCAACTTAGCATGGCATGCACCAGCAGTAGCAGCAGCAGCAAGGGGCCGTCTTCCATGACAGTGTCTAGCGTGGAGGAGCCTAAAGCTGTTCGTTTGACTCTAGAAATTAGGTTTACCCTCGGTTACACACAGGCAGCGAGTTGCTGTTGCAGTTTTTCGGCAGTTGCCATCGAAGTCTTGCTCCTTCCATGGCGGCGACTGCAGCTGTAGTTGCTGCTGCTGCCCCTGTTGGAGAGTAATTCCTTGCAGGAGGGCCTTTTTTGATGGGGCCCTCAAGGGGCCGCAAAGCACGGTAGTCAGTCCTGCAGGGGCAGCAACAACCAGCAGCAGCAGCAGCAGCATGGGCGGCAGCAGCGCCTGCATTCATCTTCATATCGTCAGCTAGGTAGCCAGAAGCAGCAACACGCTTCTAGAAAGAGGGAAGAAGGGGAGGGCGCAGCAGCTTCGATATCTACCACACCTCGTGCCTCCAGGACGGCTGCTTTGCCTCCTCGACGCCGCAACAGCAGTAGAGCAGTTAGCGAGGAACGCAGCAACAACAGCGGGGATTCCACCCGAAGCAACCAACACCGCAATATCAGTAGCTGTTCTGTAAAAGCCACATCGATAGATTACCCAAGAAAGGCAGCAGTAGCAGCAGCAGGACCCTAGCTGCGGCAGACGCAGCAGCAGCGCCGCCAACGAAGGCAACAGCAGGCCTCAACATCCCGTACAGAAGCAGCAGCAACAACAGCGGAAGAAGCAGGTGGCTATGGACCGCCATGTTCATGAGATCGAGTTGGAGTGCCGGGAGGCATGTAGCCGTTTGCGCTGCTCTCTGGAGACTGTAAATCGGCATACAGGAGGTATCCCTGCTTGCTATTGCCATGTCTACTGCTGCTGGTGCTACTGCTGCTGCTGCTGGTGCTACTGCTGCTGCTGCTGCTGCATTTACTGCACGGTTGGACAGTTGCTGTTGCATTGTCTGCTCTAGCTGCTCGGTGGCGCTGTGAATGGTGCTGCTGCTGCTGCTGCTGTTGCGGCTGCACGCGCTTCTCTTTCAGCCATGGTGGCCACTACGTGAGATGTGCAGAAGACATTTGCTGCTGCTGCCGTTGTTCCTGCTGTTGTTGATGCTACTGCCGGTGCTCCTCAGAGGAAGCTCCAGTTTTGGGGCGTTTGGTGGCCGACTGTCGGCGCGACGCGAATCTGTTTTTGGAGAAGGTAGGGGCATTGCCCTTCCTGCATCTGCTGTTGCCGTTGCTGTTGGTCTCTCTTTCGTTTTCGGTGCGGCCGTCTGGGGCTGCATGCATGCACGCATGCATGCATCTTGTGTAGAGCTCCTTGGGGCTTGTTTTGTTCTGTGCCCTATCCAGCCGTTTGCTTTCTGCATGATGTTGCTGCTGCCTGCACCTGTGCGGCGTTTGCCAGCCGTTTGCCGCTCACTGTAGCCCTACCACGCTTCCGCCCCATACGAGACAAGCAGCTAGTCAGCTATCCACCCGTCCACTGTCGCGGGCCCGACTAGCGAAGGCCAGAGGAAAGACACCTAGCTAGGGCCTAGCACGAGAGGCAACTGGCTAGTGGGGAGGGGGGACAGCTACTGAAAGCTGGAACACGGCATAGCTAGCTACGAGCTTAGGCGGGGGAGGGTTCAGAAGGCAGGCCCGTGCCTGCTGTTTATGGAAGGACAGCTACCCAGAAAGCATGACCGACTAGCTGCAAAGGCTGTTTTGCTGCTGTGCAGCTGCGGCATTTGGAGCTGGAAGCCCGCTTTGAATCCTCTGCAAACGCTGTTGGCCCTTCGCCGCCGCACAGTGTGAGACCTGCCCTAGTCTCGTGCAGTTTTATCAGCAGCTGCTTTCGCTGAGTGGCTGGGTGATTGCTGCTGAGATGACCACGCAAAGAAATGCGACACACAAGAATCCACCAGAAATCGAGTCTGGGGTGCTGCGTGCATAGTGAGAGCAGCAAGAAGGGCAGCACCAGCTGCTGCATTGAGAGGAAAAGGCGCGTCTTGTGGTTGTGTGTCTGCAGCTTGTGCAACTGCGTCACGAACTGCGAACATTGTCAGCTGAAGTCGATGCCGCAGAGAGGCGGCTTCTTATTGCCAGTGGTATGCTACTCCTGCTGCAAAGCGCGATACGGTGCTGCTGCGCTTTGAGGTGCTGCGTATGTGTTCCTTCAGTTTCACCATAGGGTTCGAGTCGTGGGTTTGGTTACTACTGGGGTTTAGTGTTTAGAGTTGGTCTGCTGCAGGTGGTGCACAACGAGAAGGTTTGCTGGGGAGCGAAGCGAAGATGAGTGAAGGCTGTAAGCAGCTGGAGGTGAGTGGGCTGATGGAGAAACACGGACAAAGATACAAGCAGAAAAAAGAGAGAATAGGAACAGGTAGAGCAAAACAGGCTGAGAAGAAGAATGAGGAAGACAAGCGGCAATAGAGACAGAAAGCATCCTGGTAGACACAAACGGAGGCAGGAGCAAAACCAGACAGCGAGATATAACGAGGTAGAGACAGAGGGAGAAGGGTTCAAAGAGGACGATAGTGGTGCAGATACGGCCACAGAGGATGGCAGGGGCATAGATGGAGACACAGAGATACGGCGAGCAAGGCAGAGAATCAGGCAGAGCGAAGACAAAGACACAAGGAGGAGAGAGAGAGAGAGGGAGAGGGAGAGAGAGAGAGAGAGAGAGAGAGAGAGAGAGAGAGAGAGTACTATACCTGCTTCTCTAGGTTGTGAGAATGCCTCGAGAGGATCATTTTGTCTTCTTATGAATTCAATAGGCTCATTATCCCATGTATCCTCATCATCTTTAGAGTAATGCATTAAAGGTAAGCAAACATTAAATACAAGAAACTGTCCTTGTGGTTTTATTATTGGGGTGTATAGGGAGGCATTCTCTATTGCACGGGATAGATACTGTAAGGTTAGATTCAGCATACGAGGGGATAACCATACTTGCTGCTCTTGTTGTTGTTGTTGTTGCTGCTGTTGCTGCTGCTGCTGCTGTTCTTGCTGTATATGCTGCTGTAATAATATTAATAACTCCTCTGTTAATCTTCTTGACCAATTATTGATAAAATGTTCACCAAATGCTTTAGACATTGCATCACTATCTTTTTCTGCTTTTCCTCTTTCTCTTCTTAACATCTTCTGATCACCAAAACGTGTAAACACACGTTGTACTATTTGTAGTGCCCATTTCTTTGCCTTATATATTGGTAATTGACCTCTCTCCTCTGTAGATAGACCCGCTAACATCGATGTAGGTACTGCAGCAATAATATAATCGCACCAACAGCAGCAACAGCAGAATACATAAGCTCTACGGCTCTGCGCATCATGAGCAACATGTACATTCATGCTTATCAATGCGTATACATATCCATAAGGATAAAAGGAAGCAAAAATAAATATACAAATAAATATATATATGTTAGCTAATACATGCACAAGACTGCTTACCAGGCAGACGAATACAGGCAGAAAGCATCTCGAACCAATTGTCCATAGTAGAGAGGAGGAGAGGAGAATTAGATAAACAAAGTTGGGTAGAGGACCAATATATTTTTAATGCTAATTTAAATAGAGTCATAGCCATTTCGTTACTGGGTCCTCCTTGCTGCAGTAACTCTGCTGCTGTTGGTAACAATACAGGCCATGCACGATCTATTATACCATCTAATGCCTGTCTACTATCACGACCACGGAACTCATAAGCCCCAACCAATTTGCGTAGGACATTTAATGCACAAAATAGACGAGAAGCTTCGTTAGTTGCAGGCAAATCTGCACAAACTTCCTCAAGTATTGCTGGCCACCTGCACCATACATTACCACATATAATGTTATAACTTATATAAAGAATAATATTAATAATAATATACTTTATTCAATAATAATAATAATAGTAATAATAATAAATGATGACTTGTAGATAGACTAAAGTTCGTGACGAATAGGAACTAGATCTTGTATTCTGTCTAGTGCAACAACAAGAAACATGACCGCCATTTGCATGCACATAAAAGTGCACTAAGTAACATAGAAAGGCAGACATAGATCAACATACAAAAAGCCCCAAAATGCCCATATGCATGCAAGGAAAATACGTTAATGGCGGAGAACGAGGGGTCTATCTGTAGGTGCATGCAGTGCGTAATGAACCCTTGCATGCATCAGCAGCAGTAGAGCAGCAGCCACAGTGCATGCAGAACAAAATGTATTGAACACTTTAGGATTTATATGTGCAAATAGAGGGAAAATAAAGAAAAAGACAGACCTTTCTGGATAATCAATAAGGGCAATGATGCGAATACACTCAATAAGCTGCAGACGAACAGGAGCAGCCTGTGGGCTAAGTGCCTTGATCATGGGGTAAAGACATTGGCGTAACTCTTGCTTCTCCTCTTCTCCGTATACACCAGCAGCAGGAGCAGCAGCAGCACCTGCAGCAGACTGAGACCCGTCAGCAGCATCGTTACTACTGTCGCTGCTCTCCCAGTGCTGTCGCACTTCGTTCTTCAACGTCACAGACGCTGCTGTACGAATTGCCAATTCAACCTGCACAAACACAAACCCTAAACCCTAAACCCTAAACCCTAAGTTGCAAGTCCTAACTAGACCCTATGTACATCACAGACGACCAGGTCACAGACCCTAAACCCTAGGAGCGGTGGAGATGGAGGTGCAGATAATTCTTATGCAGTGTATTCGCTAAGCGTGAGGGGAGAAAAAGTGCATGCAACTTGCCCCAAACCCTAAACCCTAAACCCTAAACCCTAATCGTACCTCATCATGTCTAATGATGTGCACCAAAGCACTCAGAAGACCCTTTGTTGGAGAGAGCTGAAGAAAAAATAAATAAGAAAAATTAGCAAAGATATACTTGAACCTTATTTTGTTCTATTTATTGCCATTAATTATTTATACTTGCAAAAGAAAAACAAGAAAAGACGCAAAAGAGCACAAAAGGCGTGTTGATGTTCCTTGTTGGTGCTTAGCAAAAAGAGAAATAGATTAGACTAATGAGGAACCAGGGAGCAGATTACACAAAGAAACAAAAAGGAATATATATAAAATTAATAAAGAAATGCATATAAAGGAGCAACAAACAGGGGAAAAAAAGGAAAGAAAAACCTACCGATTTAAGAACTGCCTCTGCTTGGCCTCGTACTTCTGCATCGGGACTATAGGAGCCCTCCAGCACTGTAAGAGAAAGGAGAGAAGCAAGTAACAAAAAGAGAGGGAATAAAGCAAATAATAAAGACTAAGAGGAGAAATAAAATAAGCAATACAAGGAAAATAAAGCAGGGGAACAAGGATAAGAGGGAGAAGATGAAAAAACAGCACAAAAAAAAGGAAAAAAAAAACAGGAAAAGATAGTTGAATATACCTCACCTTTGCACAACTGGTCTGGCTGAATTGACATGGTGGGGAGGAGAAGAAAAAAGAAGGAAGAAAAAACCTTTTATTTCTTATCTTCTCTATATTTCAACAATATATTTATACAGTCCTGTTAATTTATTTCTTTTTTTAATTATTAAGTATGCCTTAGCTCCTGATCGTATTCACGCTGCTGCAACAGCAGGGGGTGGAGGCTCTGCAGCAGAAGAAAACAAAGAAATGTAATTTCTTCTCCATCTTTACGATTTATTTGCCAATGAGACGCAAAAAACCAAGGAAAAATAACTCTATAAAAAGAGGATGCACAACGACTATTCATTCATAGGGGAGAGCAGCAAATGTCCTATATATAGGGAGAGGAAGAGAATAAAAAAAGAAGCTATAAGGCTGAATCAGCAGGGAAGTTTCTTTGGACAAACAAACGTGAATTTGTTAGGACTAAACTTGAGCAAATAAAAGGATAGCTATATACACAACATTCTACACAGTATAGGGCCCCCTGTGACCAAAGGAGGAGGAGTTGTACATTAATTCATCAAACCCAAGACAAATAAATGAATTTAATATAAAAAAGTAGATTTTCATCATCTTTTTTGTATTTAATAAAGAGAAAATTCGCTGAATAAGACGTGTCTGTATGCCACAACTACTTGCCCGGAACTCCTGGAAACCTCCAAACTCGAGGGCAAACGGAGAGTATAAAGCTGCAAATGATTAACAATTAAATCAATTTTGCGTAATAATTTAAACAATTCAATATTTGCTGACGACCTTCCACTTGGTATCGAGAGGAGGCGCTGGTGGGAGTGTTTGGGGCTGGAGAAAGCTGAATGAAAAAAAATGCATCGGCGGGCGACGCTGCTCTCTTCAACACAACAACTATTTAATCATCAATTATATTATTTTTCTTAATTTAATTCATTTTGGACTTTGTTATATCTTCACTTCTATACATTATGCAGTAATTAACCACTGCAGCCTAACTAACTTGCACATGAACGGGGTTACTTGTTATACGATGATGGCATTGTGGGCAGGCGGTCAACGGTGGATCTACCAACATGAATTTTGTATAATAATAAACATTTTAATGGCGTGTTATGATTCGTACTATTTATATCGCTTATTTCACGAGTTTTAAGGGGGAATTGAGCTCCGATCTGTTGACGAAACATTTGGGTGGGTGGGGCTCTCTCTTGTGTCTGGTGCCTAGGGTCCGTGTTATTCTGTGCCTTTCCCCCTCGCACCACAATAGAATAAGGAGTTGTGTGCTCATCCAATGTTTGAGCCATTTAGGACATTTCCTGGCGATGTTTCTATATCTGCTGCATGTGCTCCATGCTGTGGTAAATTGTAACAGGGGAGGAGTTGAATGCCCTGTCTAAAGTTGTTGTTGCATGCATTTCTATGTTTGCACACGCTGGATACTGGTATAAAAGACGTGTTTAGCAATTGTCTAAGGTGTTAGTGCACGTACAAAAAGGGGGCTTGGTTATGTTTGTTGTAACAAGAGCCCTCACACATAGCCATCGCTCATTGCGAGCTGCAGTGGAGTCAAGATACTTGACATAATGGTTCCTTAAATTAAGTTGCCCTCCATGTCTTAGAGCATGCAAGAGCATAACACTCAACACTTAACTCAACACATGGATTACCTACAGGATAAAGGTGAATGTGCAGCATGCCCATACACAGCCGTAGGCTAATGGACAACTTTACACTCCTACATTAAACAAAAGAACAAGATAATATGGAGCTCAGATACAACATCATAGCACGCGTGATGCAGCAGAAGAACCTAATTCAGGTTGAAGCTGAGCCCAAAATAGATACAGACCCAGGCTAACCTTCTGAAGGAGGGGAAGTGTAGTGAACAGCGTACCCACCTGTTACTACGTATAACTTGTAGTTCATGTAACCTGGTGCACACTCAGCACCTATAAGCTAGACTCAGCTAATCTCTGCTAATACCACTAGAATAAGGAAATAATCACTCTTAAAATGTAATCGAGTCTACATTAGCCAGGAAAAACCCAGAATAATAGGACTCTCAATTCTGGCACCTCCCCCAACTGAAGCTGACAAGTAAACAGATGGTACCTTGGATCATTTGGCGGCTCTAATGCAGGCAGTGAAAAATCCCATGCGCAAACCCCTTAGCGCAGGGGCTCTCAAGAGCCTCTGCAGCCGGAGAGAGCCGCAGGGACCCCAGCTGTAGTGCCTGTGCACTACAGGAAGGCACCGATTCCTGTTGGAAATGTTTAGAGTGCAGAGAGCCCGCATTTATAATTCGTTGACTATCCTCCACACGTAAAATACAACCCGGTAACAGGTTCTGAGTCAGATTAGGCAATTCATGGCCTCGTTCTTGCTTGTATGAACAAACGCGCATGGAGGGGAGTAATGCATAATAAGTAGATCCATTCCGCAACATATCGTACTGGAGCGCGATTGTCTTCCAGCATGTACGTAAGCCTGTTGTACCTTCTTGTTGCGTAAGATGCTTGCGGTCCTTTCTTTCAATTTGGGGCATTTTCTGAGCTCTGTGCTGCTCCGGTGTTAAGTGGATCAAGCAGGGCTTTCAAAAGGCGAGAATGGAAAATTGCATGCATTTCTCCGTCGTTGTCACTGGCGCGTGTACACCTCAGTATATTCTCATTTACTCCCCTCTCTATTGCAGTCCTGAGGAGTGCGCATGCTCGTAAGTGTTGGGCTTGCATATATATAGGCCGCACGACGATGTTCCTGAGGTTGTACACAGTCGAAGCCATCTGAGAGAACGAACCCCCATTCCTTTTGAATTATTGAAGTTGGCTGTTATAGATTCTTGAATTTCCCCTTCCGGGCTTCGGTTTACCTCCTTAACATTAATACCCATAAGCTGAACATCCGTATCATTGTTATATATAGTCTTTGGCACTGTCCTAAGACATTTGGGCAGCGAGCTCCCACTCGCTCCCTCACGTGAATTCCTTCTCCTCTGCCCAACAAATCATTTGGTGTGCTTCTTTATTGGGGTAGAGTAAGATAAATCGTTAAAAAAGGACATTTCTGCAAACTTTGGAGAAACTCCCACGGTAGTCTACCTACAAGCAGCAGCCCCCGTCTAAATGTTATTACCTGTTGCCCCAGTCTGTTGCTACATTGCTAGGAAGAAGCTGAATCGCCAAAAGTAGGGGGGAGGTGTCAAGAAAACGGCTCCTTGTTGGCTACCTCCCTACTAATAGACTAATCCAGAGGGAAAGTGGCAAAACTTTTAAGGACAACATTCAGAGGTCATCTGCCTCTTTTTTTTCCACTACTAAATCCTTCAACAATAAACAGTACTATACGCGAGGCGAATGTGTTACTGGGTGGGGTTGGAGTTGCTTTGCTACCAAACGTATTATCAATCACCAGCCTTAGCCTTGTACAGTCAGTGTCTATGAGGGAGACCGGTCTTTTTTTGTATAATAATTAGCCCAACGACAGCCCCCTTCTCTTGTCTCCAGGCATACCAAGCAGCGCTGGAGGTTTGAGGATGGAGGAGAAGGGACGCGCCTCTCCTGAGCTTCAACGTGTTCGCTACTCCCATTTATCGCAAACAGCATAGCTAATGGTTAACCAGTTCCTTGGCAATGAGCAACTCTCAGCATCCTTCATGTACCCAAGTCTCAATACACTCGACAGCCTCTGGTGTACACCTCACAAGTACTGGTTCCTGTTTTTCCTTTGTTGCTGCGCTTACTCGCGGTAAAACCTCAAGCATAATGAATATGTGCAGGAGCCTACTGAATACACGATCTTCGTACAAAAATACAAACACTTTTAATGTATATACATCAATACAATCTATATATATGCATAAAAACAGAATACAAGCATAAATGAAGAAAATTAGTACAAAAGGGGAACATGAAAGGCAGCTGTGTCCATATACTTAATATATAATGTACCGTACGAGTTGCTCGAAGCTAAGAAGATGCTCCCTGTTCCTTGCGCGTCTATGAGGGACTAGAAGTTTCTAAATTCTTAATGCCTTAAATCAATTATAATAAATAATTAAAAGCATGTAATTGTACATTTGTGCTTTTAATGGAGGGAAAAAGGCGAACTGGTGTGTGTGGTGGACACACACTGGCAGTACCGGAGGAGGCGATCTGCTGCGTGCATAGGAGAGAGTCCTTGAGTTCTTGTACTTGAGTATTGACTAGAATTGTCATTTTGAATAAATAATATTTAATAAATTAAATGTGTTTATTTCAAAGGGTTTTCGGTTGTATGTACAGCGGGAGATAGCGGCAGTCGGCTTCCGCACTTTGAAGTGGTGTGCGGCATTCTGCTTTGAATGGGCTGTGCTGCAGCGCCTGTCCTGCTGTTTGCTTTCATCAATTAATTGTTTGTTGTATGGCGTTGAGTCAATAGAATCAATATTAAGAGGGAGAATATTCTTTTCTGTTCTTTTACCATTTCGGCGAATCCTGCAGAACCGCGCAACAACACCTGCGCATACACCTCAACCGACCTGACGAAGTGATTCTGCACAGTACAACAGGCGTTTATTGTGTTTTGTTTTGTTGATTCTTCTTCGTCTTTGTATACGTTAACTAGTTCCCTTCTTGAAGACTTAAGAAAGCAGAGCCATTTCTTATTCCTTTCTTCTTTCCCTCCTCTTGCAAATGGCGACGCATCAGCTGGCGGCCGCCCCGCCCGTCGATGAAGAGCGCGAGTTCCACTTGGGTGTTCTTGGCTGCACAGGATTCGTAGGAAAGTGAGCTTATGAGCTGCCTAGACACCTGAATTGTATTCATTTAGGTGTGCAGACGGCACCGGCAGGGTTGTGTGCAGCAGCGGTGTGTGGTAGAAATACGTCTATTTATTCCTACCCGAGCATATTATAACGGACAACTACAAGCAGCAGCAACTGCAGCAGTAGCAGCAGCAGCAGCAGCACTAGCATTAAATTTGTATCTGCATCATGCCCGCCTGTTTCGTGCCTCCGTCTTGTGGTGTATTATAACCAGACGTTGAGGTGTATATGCAGCTAGCTGCTTTCTCTATTGCTTTACTAGTTATATATACATGTATATATATGCTTGTTCTGTGTCTTCTTTTGCATGCATTATTCTTCCTCCTTTGCATGAATTATTCTTCTCCCTCTACATGAATTATTTCCCTTAATTATTCCTTTTTCTTATGTATATGCATCCCCTTCTGTCTTTTTTTTTCTCCTTATTTAGATTAATTGCTAATTATCTTTGTGATAATTATGGTAAAAATAGCGGCGTTAAGTATATATTTGGAGGAAGAAGTGCTAACCGTCTACAAGAATTAAAGAAAGAATTAAATAAAAAATATGCAATAAATGACGAAGAAATACATACTGCTGTTGCTGATGTAGATAATTATAAATCTCTTGTTGAATTCACCAAAAGGTCAGGAAAAAAAAAAGAAATATGTATAAACCCTAAACCCTAAACCCTAAACCCTAAACCCTAGTTGTTTAATTGCTGTTGCTGTTGTTGGTTCCCTTATAAGCAGAGGAGGGTTTATTCTTTTTGTGGGGCCAGCAGACAGCCCTCCCTTGCACACAGGGGATATGAGGGTTTATGATTTTAGGGTTTAGGGTTTAGGGTTTAGGGTTTAGGGTTTGTGTGTGTTGTTAATAGGTGCCGTGTAGTATTAACAACAGTTGGTCCCTATCTGCTGTATGGGGAGCCTGTTGCTCGTGCATGCGTAGAGACAAGGACACATTACTGTGATATTAGTGCAGGTAAATAATAATAATAATAATAATGGCAGTTGTTGTTGTTGTTGCTGCTGCTGTTGCTGCTGTTTCTGCTGATGGTGTTGTTGGTATTGTTGCTTGTTGCTGCTGTTACCATAGTATCTGTTGCAGTTAGAGAAACTGCTGCTACTGGTGCTACTGCTACTACTGCTGTTGCTGCTGCTGTTGCTGCTGTTGCTGCTGCTACTGTTTGTGTGTACAGAAATGCCATTTGTTGCGTTATTGCATGCACGTCATGGTGCAGCAGCAAAAGAAAGGGGAGTAAAATTATTATCCTTTTGTGGCTTCGATAGTGTCCCTAGTGATTTAGCTGTATTACTTATACAAAATAAAGCTATTGAGCTTACAGGCAAACCTTGTAAAGAGGTACGAAGGGTTTAGGGTTTAGGGTTTAGGGTTTAGGGTTTAGGGTTTATAGTCAAAGGGTTCAATTCTGCACAATAAAAATACTAGTACAACAACAAC
>CAJFCX010000446.1:0-17639 GCA_904066255.1 Eimeria sp. OTU-X
CCCCTCTCCACATCCTCTGGCGGCCCCGCAGCTTCTGCTGCTCCTGCTTGCATACGCTCGTCTCCTTGAGGGGCCACCTGCGGCGACACCGTATCTGCAGCAGCAGCAGCAGTAGCAGCAGCAGCGGGGCCGCATGCTAATTGTGCTTGCTTTTGCTGCTGCTGCAGCTTGTTTTGCTGCTGGGAGTTTTCTTGCTCTTGCTGCTGCTGTTCTACTACTGGTTCTTGCTGTTCTTGCTGCTGCTGCTGCTCTTGCTGCAGTTCCGCAGCAGCAGGAAGTGCTGTGTCTCCGCCAGAAGCAACAAAGCCTTGCAGACGGCTTGCTGCTGCTTGGAAGCATTGATCCTGTTTATTGACTGCTGTAGCAATGCTGCCGGCATTAAACACGAGAACTAACGAACTGTCGCTGCTGCTGCTGCTGCTGCTGCTGCAGTTGCTGCTGCTGCAAGGAGGAGTAATCTTGCTGCTGTTTCCATCCTGCAGCAGCATGGCTGTAACACTCGTCGAAAAGCTGCAGCCATTGGCTTCCTCCTTGTAGCTGTTGTTGCTGCTGCTGCTGTCGCCGCTCCTGCTGCTGCTGCTGCAGGCATCTTGTAGGGCTGGAGCTGTTGGCTGCTGCAGCTGCTGCAGCGCAGCACGAAAGCCACCGACCCCAAACCCCCCACGAACACCAAAGAGGTTTCTAGGGTCCCCTACGGTGTCTCCTTTAAGCTGTATTGCCTCGTCACCACCTTTGCTGCTGCTGCTGCTGCTGTTGCTGCTGCTGGTAATGCTGCTGTGCTGCCGGAAGAATAGGCGGGACGCCAAAGCAGCATCGCGGTCATACTGCTGCAGCAGCTGCTGCAGCACAGTGCAGCACTCAATGAGGGGACCCAAGAAAAGAAGAGGATCAGGAAGCAGCAGCAGCCGTTCCGAGGGACTTCGTATGCGTACACCCCGTAGAGGGGGCCCCCCTGGGGGCCCCCCTACAGGCGCAGAAAACTCGAAGGATAGATCCTCCATCTTGCCCTGAGGACAGAAAAAGACACACCCTAAACCCTAAACCCTAAACCCTTAATCCTGGCAAAAGTAGGCACGAGGTTCTGAGGGTTTCTGGTATCCCTGGGGGATTGGCAAGATTGTCTAAACCCTAAACCCTAAACCCTAAACCCTAGACGGCAAGCCCTTACCGCGAAGCAGCAACGAGAAAGTGTATTCAGGAAGGCGGGGGCAGAGGCCTCTAGTAGGCGGAGGGTTAAGGCGGCTTCTCCACCCGCGGCCTGCTGCTGCTGCTTCTGCTGCTGCTGCTGCTGCTGCTCAGGGGTAGCCAGCCGCAGGTGCTGCAGGGTAGCGCATGCATTCATTAATCGTGACAGCAGAGCTGTTCCTCGAGGGAAGCTCCAGAACACCCGCTTGCTGCTGCTGCTGCTGCTGCTGTTGCTGCTGTTGCTTGAGGGGAAGTCTAAGCTGCAGAGTCGGGCTAGCAGCAGCAGCGAAGGCCTCCAGCGGCGTACAACTGTCAGCAGCAGCAGCGGGGAGCAGCAGCGGGTGAGGTGTACGTACACCTCATCTACTAAGTACTGCTCGAAGGCACGCAGCTCTTCCTTAACAGCCCCTGCAAAAGCAGCAAGAGTAAGGCCATAATAAAGGGGCTGGTGCTGCTGCTGCTGCTGTTGTTGCTGTTGCTGCTGCCTGCTGCTGCGGGAGATGACAACAGATGGAGGCATGAGCAGTTCGTTGGCAAACGCCTTTAGCCGCAACACGAGGGACCCCACCCTGCAAAGACAGCAGCAGCAGCAGCAAAGACAAGTGCATGCATGCAGCAGTGGATGAAGCTAGACAGAGAAGCAGCAGATAAAACAATAAATAGAATAAATGCAGCAGCAAATCTAATCGATACACCCCAAATATTGCGCGAAGCAGCAGCAGCAGCAGCAGCACCGTACTCTGCAATTTGCTGCAGGGCCTCTTGCCAGGGCCCCAAAACTTTGCTTGCGCCTTCACCTGCTGCAGCAGCAGCTGCTGCTGCTGTTGGGCCCTGTGCAGCAAGAAGCACCTCGTAGCAGCAACGCATATCTGCAGCAGCAAAAAAGGGCCTCTCCCTAGCAGGGCAGCCACTGCTGGTGCTGGTGCTGCTGCTGCAGCTGCTGCTGATGCAGGCAGATCCAAAGAGTACCTCTTGCGGCTGTACGTACACCTCAGGATTAGGCAGCTGCTGCTGCTCGGGGCTCATGTTGTCGCAGCAGCAGCAAACAGCAGCAAGAGGGAAGAGAGGAGAAGGATCTCCTAATAGAGCAGCGCAGCAGCAGCGAATCCACAGAGGGGCAGCACGCTGCACCTCCATGGAGCTCGGGGCCCCTATATCCCTAGAGGACCCCCCTTCAGGGGACCCCCGGTGGGAGTGTCCCCAAGAGGGGCCCCCCTGCGGCCACCGCACATGCAGGTGGGTCTGGTAGGTGGTACTGGGGCCCCCAGAAGCAGATGAGGTGTCTCTCTCCTTGAGGTGTCTGTCTCCTTGCTGCAGCATAGCTCTTGCTGTCTCCAACCTATGAACATAACAACAAGAGGCAAGGAAAGTAATTGCTGCTGCTGCTGCTGGTGCTGCTACTGGTGCTGCTGCTGCTGCTGCTACTGCTGCTGCTACTGCTGCTGCTCACCTGTGCGTTAGACCCGCAAGGGTACCTCCCAGTGCTGCTTCTGCTACACTTGCTGCTGCTGCTCTTGCTGCACCAGATGCTGCTGCAGGCAGCTGCAGCGCTAGGGCCCCCTCTGTTGAGCGGTAAGGACGTGTTGCAGACAGCCACACGCCTGCAGGCAAGGACTCAGGGGGGCCTTCTTCTATAGAGGGGCTCCCTGCTGCAGAGGGGCCCCCTTCCAGCTGTGGTAGGCCCCCCGGAAGGCGCAGCAGTACATCTTCCGGGATAGATAAGAGGCTCTTAAGGGGGGCCCCTCTTGGTGAACTGTGGGGCAGGGGATCCTGCTTCTGCTGCTGCTGCTGCTGCTGCTGAGTTTCTGTCAAGCGGGGCCCCCCACTGTGCATTTCTCCTCTAAGAGACAGGGCAGTAAAGCGACGCAGCAGCTGCTGCTCTCCACCAGCAGCAGCTGCTGCTGTTGCTGCTGCAGCATCGTATGCGGGGGCCCCCAGAGAAGGAACGGCCAAGGGGCCCCTAAGACCTGCATCATACCCCCCATGATTTCCGCTTAAGTTATCGCGCTCCTCTTCTGCTGCTGCTGCTGCTGCAGCAGTTGCTGCTGCTGCCGCTGCTGCTACCGCCTGCTTGTTGCACAGCGCCGCGCGGAAGGTATCTGTGAGAGATAATTGATGGGGCCCCTCCCCAGTGTCTTGGGGGCCCCCCAAGAATCCCCTTGATAAGGCACCAAAGGGCCCCCCCTCCCCTTTGTCCCCTGATAGTCTTGTCTGCACGCCTCCAACCACCCAGTTGCTGCTGCTGCTGCTGCTCTCTTTGCTGCTGCTGCTGCTGTAGGGAGTAGCTTCTTCCCTAGTCCCTTCTGCTGCAGTCTCTGCTGCAGCAGCAGGACTATCCGTGTAGGGAGGGGGGCCCCAGGGCTGCACCTGGGAATAGGGCCCCCTCTCCGCCTCAATATCCCCAAAAGGAATACCATTATCTAAGGGATTAAATAAATCCTCTAAAGAACCCTTTTCCCCTAAGTCTCTAAAAGGGGCCCCCAAAGAAGAGGGGCCCCCTGAAAGGCCCCCGAAAGGGCCCCTCAGGGAGCCACTAGAGGGACTCCATAAGGGGCCACCAAAAGGCCCCCTCAGACAGGGTCTAGAGGGGCCCCACATGGGGCCCCCATGGGGAGTTTTATCCTTGCTGCTAGGAGGGTCTTGTCGTAGTGTTAGCCGCAACTCTGAGGAAAAGGGAAGAGGAACTGTTGAGGGGGCCCCCTCTTTAAAGGGGTCTTTCTGCAGCAGCTGCTGCTGGTGCTGCTGCTGTTGCTGCTGTGGATGCTGTTGATAGAGCAGCAAAAGCCGCCGACGTAGGGCCGCGCGCTGCTGGCGAGTTGCTGCTGTGCTTGTAGTTGTTGTTGCTGCTGCTGTCCCTGTGCTGTCTGCTGCACCTGCCAGCAGCAGCAGCAGCAGCAAGTGTTGCTGCAGATCCTTGTAAGGGGGAAAGGGGCCCCCTAAGGGGCCCCCCTCCGCCGTTATATCCCCACATATTGCTGCTGCAGCAAACGCTAGGAAGTTGGCGTCATCCTGCTGCTGCTGCTGCAGTAACTGTTGCTTTTGCTGCAGCAGCAGTAGCATCAACTCTTGTGCCTCCTCTGTATCCTTTTTGCTGCGGCTGCTGTGCCTGTTGTTACTCTTGCTACTGCTGCTATTACTGTTGCAGTGAACAGAGGAGCTGAGAAGGGCCCCCCAAGCAGCGCTGCGGGCCCTCTGTCTAGCTGACGGGGGGGCCCCTAGAGCAGCAGCTCGAGATTCAACGAGTTCATCAATGAGGTTGGCAATGCTGCTGCTGCTGCTGCTGCTGCTGCTGCGGTTGCCGCTGCTGCCTATAGGCTTCCGTCTTAAGAAGTGCACAGGGCTGTCAGGACCCTGTGCACTTGAGGAGGTAATGGGTGGCCTCCCTGTTATATAGCGGGGGCCCTTGTAGGGCACTAAGGTGGTCCCCCACCCCGCTAGACAGAAGGGGGGGGGACCTGCCGTAGAGCTGCTCGTAGCTGCCATTCAAAAGCGTACAGAGAGGGTCAATACGCTGCTGGTTGCTTCCATTAAGGCCGGGGGGGGCCCTTTCTCCGTGGGCCCCCTAAAGCCGGAGTGAGGCTAAGACGGGGGGCCCCCCAGTGTGTTCGGGTCGGTGGGAATGGGGGACTAGGGAAGACGAACTTTCTCTATTTTGCCTTTCCTTTGAATAAAAAATAATTTAATAATTCAATTTAGTACTTATTAGAAACAAGCAGCAAAGAAACAGACAGTACAAGGGGGCCCCACTCCCCTCGGGGGGCCCCGGAGGGTACAGCAGACAAGGGGGCCCCACATTAAAGAAAATATAAACAATGTGCCCCCCTTATATCAAAAGATACTTTTGTAGCATGCATTTAATTTAGGACCGAGGGTTTTGAGCTCGGGGTTTAGGGTTTAGGGTTTGGGGTTTAAAGCCTAGTGTTTACTAGCAGCTAGGGTTTATGGTGGTGTTACGGGGTTTTTCTGTGCGAAGCCCAAACCCTAAACCCTAAACCCCCAATATTTTAAGCGGAAAACCCCCATATTTATGGCCAAATGGGGCCGTCTAACAGCATCTATACTCGACCCAAACTTAAGAATCTAAGGTTTAGTGATTAGGGTTTAGGGTTTACGACTCCGCGGGCGTCGACAGAATGAAATTCAGCGCTTCTTTGCGTATAGAGGCCCTTCCTCACCTCATCGGTAGGTGTACCATTTTTCTGCATCCTGCAAATGTAGGGTTTAGGGTTTGGGTTTTATGGTTTAGGGTTTAGGGTTTGTATTGTGTTCTACAGGGATAACATCGGCGCTGCAGCGGTTATCTAGAGGGGGGCCCACCGGTAGTTGCTGCCTAAAATTATCCCCAAAGAAACTGAGTCTTAATACAAGACAGGCATCATGCGAGTTATACGCTGAATTGGATATGGTATGCAAACCCTAAACCCTTTTTCTTTCCTTAGCAGTCTTCATATTTGTTGTCGTCCTCCCATGTTTATCCTGTTGAAGGGTTTAGGGTTTAGGTATTTAGGGTTTGTGTAGGTTTATGTTACCCTTTGTGGTTCATCGCATTCTTTATCCGGTCCTCCTAGGGTTTAGGGTTTAGGGTTTAGGGTTTATTTATAGGCGGAGGTATTTAGTGCTGGTTGGATATTAGAGAGTAAAAGGAATAATTGTGTTGCTCTGCAAATAGAGCCAAAACAATTATTAGGTACCCTTAAATTAGCACAAAATTGTGCACGTATTACTGTTAAACTCGCCAAGTAAACCCTCATAAACCCTCATAAACCCTCATAAACCCTCGTAAACCCTTATACACCATCGGAAACCCTAGGAAATAAACCCTTTACTAATACCTATGCAAGGTGTCATAGACCCCAAACACTGTAAACCCTAATTCATACAAACAGGAAGGTACGAAAGCGATAAAAGAGGGTTTAGGGTTTAGAGTTTAGGGTTTGTTTGCAGACGATCGGGACAAGGAGCGCTGGTGTTTGAATTTACGGACCTGCATCTGGCTAATGTGTGGATTACACAGGTAATCTAAAGGGCTATAGTTGGACTATTTTCTAGGGTTTAGGGTTTAGGGTTTAGGGTTTAGGGTTTGGAGGTTGGTGCCGTCGCCTGGGTCTCCTCAGGATTGCCGTGTTGTTCCTTTACAAGGCCAAGCAGTAGATGAGGCAGGGACACCTGAAATCCCTCCTTGCAAGGTTAGCCAAACTCTAAACCCTAAACCCTAAACCCTAAGCACGCGCCAGCTTTATTCACCTTATGCCTGCCAAAATTCTGTTTCCTCACGGCCTGCAATGCCACACTAAGGGTTTAGGGTTTAGAGCTTATGGTTTAGGGTTTAGGGTTTAGGGTTTGCATGCGCAGTCGAATTTAGAGCTTCCCCGTGTTAAGAGCCTCCTTCAAATGCTCGAACGCCTACGGAAGCTCGGTACGCCCAAACCCTAAACCCTAAACCCTATCTTTCTTCTCAATAGCAGCAGTTTAGATTGCCTGCAGCTGTGTTCTCCCCTGAAGGGTTTAGGGTTTAGGGTTTATCGTCCTTTGCAGGTAGCGATGAGGTGACGCTGGAGGGCAACATAAACCCTCATGACTCCAATGCATTTGATTTGGCTGTTTCTGGAGGTCCGCCAAAACGCTAAACCCTAAACCCTCTGATCGGAAATTAGAGGAAACACTTCGAGCATAGGGATTAGGGTTTAGGGTTTAGAGTTTACGTTTAAGGGTTCAGGGTTCAGGGTTTGTTTGCTCAGCATCTGACCTGGTAACCGCAAAGGCGATGTACACTCGCTGCTGCCGTCTCGTGCCGGAAGGACAGGAAGGTTCGGAAACCCTTAGCGTGTTTTCTAAACCCTAAACCCCAAATCCTAAACCCTAGGCCACAACCTCAAACACTAGCGTGTTCGGATACGACTAGGGTTTAGCTGATTGTGTGAATGCAGCTCTTGCGGAGGTTTCCTTCGTCCGATCAGTGCTCACGAAACACCTCATTGCCGGTCTCAAGGTACGCTTAGGGTTTAAGATTTTGCAGCGACCCTTTAATGTTAGCTTTACATGTCGAGTGTTTAGGGTTTACGGTTTTATGGTTGAGGGTTTAGGGTTTATGGTTTGCGTTTCAGGCCCTGTTAGACTGCAGCAACAGCCAAGAGGGTCTTGTGGCGCTACGTACGTCGTGGGCGTCCCTTAGACTTCAGCCTTACCGTTTAGGGTGTAGGATTTACGTTTAAGGGTTTAGGGTTTAGGGTTTACTAGAGTGAGGCTTGCGTTGCTGCAGTGGTGCCAGAGGACGAGTCGCTGCACGGGTGGTTGTCGGTAGTACTACAGAATGAAGTGAGCTGAGGTGTACATACACCTTGTTTATTCTTCTTCTCTTATCTGTATAGCTTATACCAGGCCAGAAACCAGGGTTTAGGGCTTAGCTTTTAGGGTTTGGCTTTGCGTGTGTGTTTGTCACCGGCAGGTGGAGTCCTTCCGTGTGTTGCTTGTACTGCCAACAGTCACTCACAAGGGCCCCATCGAGTAATAAGAAGGGGCCCTTAGGGGCCCCTAATGCTGTATCGGTCGGCCTTTGTTTAGGCCCCGAAGACCCTCAGGGGCCCCCCAACAGGCCTAGAGGGCCCCCCCAAAACTTCCAAATACCTCCGTGGCATCCCTTGGGGGCCCCGGTCCCCTCTGGGGCCTCCAAGATACTCCGCGAGGCTACAAGGGGCATCACCTGACTCCAAGGGTATTTATTAGGAGCCCCTAGGGCTACCTCCTGGATCCTCTAGGGCCCCCTTCTGGGGCCCCTGGGGCTTCTTCCTGGGGCCCCTAGGGGCCCTAGGAAGCCCTATGCATTGCAGTTGTTTGTTTGTTATTGGTTATTCACTAGAGGAAACACTTAATGGTCCTTTAATGTTCCTCATAAAGGGCACTTATAATTATAAGAAAGGGCCCCTACGGGCCCTTTAATAGTATAAATGAATTAAGAATTAATGAATGCTGCTAAACAATACCTTAATAAGGGCGGCGTATTTGTTGCTCTTGTGGTTGCTGCTGTCCTTTCTGCCTCATTAATACCGCGTCCCTTTGCTGTAGCTGCTGCTGCAGCTGCTGCTGCTGCTGCTGCTGCAGCTGCAGCTGCTGCTGCTTCTTTTGCTGCTGCTGTTGCTGCTGTTGCTGCTGTTGCTGCTGCTCGTTGGGGTCATCTGCTGCTTCTGCCTCTGCGATTTCTCTCTGCGCCTGTTCTAAGAAATGTAGTGCCAATCCCTAAGACCACAGCAGCAGCAGCAGCAGCAACGGAAGACAGCAGCAAAAGCGACACCTGGGGGCCCGTTGCAGACGGATACACATAATGCACCATCGTAACAGGCAACCACAGGCGTCCCCAACAGGGCTCCGCCAATCCTTTTGGGGCCCCCAAAGGGGCCCCCTCGAATAACCCTTGGAAGCCTCTCGGTGGGTTCCTTTGTGGATACCCTCCGAGGCCCCCAAAGCAAACCCTTTAGAATTCTTGAATAACCCTGTGGGGGGCCCGAGGGGCCCCCAAGGGGCCCCAACGAGGATAATTGTATGTGTTATTGAGGAGACAGTTGGTTATGTAGGGAAGGAGTCACTTACCTTAATAGGGGCAACATCCTCTAACTTAACAAGACCGAACTCCATACCGAAGTAGAGGGCGTGCTTAAAACAAGAATTTACATGCGCCACGGTGTCCGTCTATTATACAGCAGCAGCAGCAGCAGCAGCAGCAGCAGCAATAGCACCAGCAGGGAAACATTTTCGTATTTCTGCTGCTGCCGCTGCTGCTGTGCATTGGTGCTACTAAACCGACACCGAAAGGGGTGTACTAGGTTCACTAGCCTTTAGGGTTTAGGGTTTAGGAGGGTTTACGAGGGTTTACCTCTAATAACCAATCAAAATGCTGCCTGTATATGTGGCAATACATCTGCAGCAATTGCACTAAAATGTGCGAAACAAAGGAGGGAAAATTCCTAGGAAACTCCTGTCCTAAACCACAGCACAAACCCTAAACCCTAAACCCTAAGCTCTAAATTCGAGCTCTGCCGTAGCAGGGTCTTAAGGCTGCCAGCACACTGTACCTCTAGAAGATTTGGGCTCTCTGGCTTCTAGTTTAGGCATTAGAGTCGAGTATTTAGATTCTAGGGTTTAGGGTTTAGGGTTTAGGGTTTACCGGGCTGGCAAACAAAGATTCGTGGGTCCTGTAGCAGGGAGCGGCATTTAGCAAGGGCCCCTCGGATGTGATCGCGGGCAGGAGCGGAGGGCTCTGCAGGGGCGACTAGGCTAAAGCTGCAACGTACGTAAACCCCAATTAGGGTTTAGGGTTTACGCGCATTTGCACAAACGCACTTTTGCTAAGTGCTGATGCTGTTCAACTGCATTTGCTGCTGCTGTCTTCAGGGTCACTGCAATTACTACACAAACCCTAAACCCTAAACCCTAAACCCTAGAAAACCCTCACTCGCCAGCAGTAAGACGGCGGCAATTGCAGACCTCCTTGGTGAATCCCCAAACCACCGTTGATTCATTGAATATGTCATACACTGCTCACAAACCCTATATCTTAAACCCTAAACCCTAAACCATAAACCCTAAAGCTGCAGAAAACCTAACCCTCCCTCTGTCTGCACCCTCACCCTCCCACCGTGCGCACACACGCAGCAGCAACACACCAGCATCAGCCAGAAGTGCAGCAGCAGCAGCAGCAACAGCAGCACGAAGTTGTGTGTGACTTACCTTGGCAGGCTAACCATTCATTAACATCAATAGCAGATGTGGGGAGACGAACAGCAAGGGGCAGCAAAGAATTCCCTAAGGACGCGCGAGCTGCTAAGAGGGTGCTGAGAACAGCAGCAGCAGCAGCAGTGAGGTGTACGTACACCTCAACAGAAACAAACAAGGAAGATCTTTTGTATAAGGGGCCCCCTTTATTGGTTTATCTATATGTTTAGGGGTATGATGCGGGCCACCATTCCTTCTACGGACGGCCCCTCGGGGTTCCCTGTATGGTGGTGGTGCTTCTACTGCAACTGATGATCCTGCTGCTGGTGCTTGTGCTGCTGCTGCTCTTGCTGCTGCCGTTGCTCCTGCTGCACTATAAACTTACACTGCCCATTTCTGAGGATGTTTGAGGGGTTTCTCCTCCGGCGCATTCTCGGTGCTGCGGTTGTTATGGTGCATTTTCTCTGCGCAGACCTCAATACCCTAAACCCTAAACCCTAAACCCTAATACCTAAATCCTCGAACCTTGGGCATTTCAACCCAAGGAAAGTATGCTATGCAGGGCCCCACATTACTTACTGCTGCACGTAGGACTCCCAGGAATTACGAAGGAGGAGGGAGGGGGAGAAGCGCCACAGTCTCCAGGAAGTGGGAGCAGCGCGCTGCCAGAGACTGAAGCCCCCCCTCTGAATACCATCAGTAGCGGGGGTACACAAACCCTTGCTGTGGAGGGTTTACGGTTTGACGAAGTGTCCGGTGTTTTAGAGGGAGTAATAAAACACACGGCAGGGGAGGTCTTGAGGAGAAAGGGTTGGGGGTCAGGAAACCCAATTCAGACCTCTAAGTTGACCATTTAATGCGTAAAAATTACGGTTTAGTGTTTGGGGTTTAGGGTTTAGGGTTTAGGGTTTAGGGTTTGGGCACGCTGTAGGTTTCCAAGAGGTGTCCACTGGTTGCGGCGGGCAAGGGGACGTGTGCAAGACCTTATTGTATATTTTTGAATGTAACAAAGAATCAAAAGAATTAATAAAGGAAAAAAGTAATTTATGCTTGTTTAATTCACAGAAAAAGAGAAAAAACAACGGACAAACAGCGGGATGCCTCTAGGTACTGTAGTTACTCGTTGCCACGGGCTGCTTCCCCCATGCAAAACCTTTTGCCGTTCCCCTTGAAATTACCATTTTTCTCTGTATGTCCTAAATATTATCATGCGTGTATGGTTAAATTAATAATTGTCTCTTCCTTATGTGGGATTTACCCCTATTTGGCAGCAAAACTGTTCTCGTGCTGCCTGGGGGCCCCAGGTGACCTGGCCACTAGCATTTAACACATTGTATTGCATGTCTTTCTTTTCTTAATAACAATGTTTCTTTAATATGTGTAAACTTTTAACTAATCTAGGGGCCCAATAAAGGCACTTTGGCAAGTTTCACGGCCCACAATAAGCCATGTGCAGCAAATAATGCGGCGGAGGGCCCCCCTTAGAAGGCCACAACTCAGTGGCCCCTCCTTCCTCTCTTTTACGTCCTGCGGGGGGTCCCCAAAGTATGCTATTATGGGGATCATTTGCATGCTGCATGTAAGCCACGAAAGGTGGAGCGCCTTAAAGGTGTGGTGTTTAGCACACAAAGACACCCCATCCCCTTGGGGGCCCCCCCAGCAAGCCTGGGGTCCCAAAGCATCAATTGGCAAGGGCCTCTCTTAGAGTTTAGGGTTATCCACTTATTATGAGGAGACCCCATCTGCTTTTTCTACTAGCCAGTCTCTTCAGTGTCTCCCGTTGCTGCAAGCATACAAATGTGAGGCCCTTGTGCTTTGGGGCCTCCAGCAGAATAAAGTGAAAAAGGGCCCCCTAAATCCTTTTCTTTAGCTTTATTATTCCCTAACAAAGGCGGGGTAAAGCCAAAGAAAGTCCTTGGGGTTAGAAGACTGCGAAGAGCAAGGAGCTAAGTGGGGGGCCCTATCGCAGTTGGGGCACCACTCCTTGCGCCTGCAATCAAAAGAATAACCTCTCTCTTCAGGGTTCAGGGTTTAGGGTTTAGGGTTTACGTTTGTGAGTCTAGACGTTGGGATTTAGGGCTTGAGTACCTGAGTCCTGGTGTCTAGGGTTTGTATTTGATTGTTGTGTAGGGTTTTAAGGATGAGTATATTTTAGAGAGTCTAGGGTTTAGGGTTTAGGGTTTAGGGTACAACTTACTGATTAGATTGAGGGGTTTTGATTTTAGGCTTAGAGGGTTGGCGACTCTTTAGGGCCCCTGCGTACCCTTGCAGTAAAGAGGGGGGTCCGCTTTGTGTCGTCTTGGGGCCCTTCTTGCTTGTCTCCTTCATGCTACTAATAGGGCGGATCCGCCTCTTTGTGCTGGCAGGTCTGCGTATGGTCTTCTTTGGTGTTGAGAAGCCGCAGCAGCAGCAGGTAGATCCACCCTGTTGGTCCTGCTGCTGCTGCAGGGGCCCCCGTGGTAGCGTTGAGCTGCAAGGGCGAGCAGAGGCGGTTGCTGCTCGGATGTATTGCCTAGGTTCTATGACTATAGAGGGCTTCCCTGCAGCAGCAGGAGAAGGAGCAGCAGCAGCAGCAACTGCTGCTGCTGCTGCCTGTGCTGCTCTTCCAAGTGGCGTTAGGCTGGGACGGCAGCAGCGGCAGCAGCTGTGGCTGCAGCAGCAGCAGCTGCTGCTGCACACTTTGTTTGGGGCCGTGTCCCTCTGTTGCCTGAAGACAGGGGAGAGGTGGGCTGCATCACAGCTGATGCTGCGCTGCATGCTGCGGCAGTGTTGCTGCTGCTGCTGTTGCTGCGTTGCTGCTGCTGCAGCTTCGGCGACTGCAGCTTCTTCTGCTGCTGCTTCTGCCTCTGCTTTTGCTGCTGCAACAGCCGCAGCCGTTGCTGTTTGTGTGGCAGCATGTCTTGTGATGTCTAGCTGCATGCATGCAACAAAAGAGCACATGAAGTTGTATTGGTTCTCTAGCTTCCACCCCTACGACTTGATGCACAAAATTGGGGTTTAGGGTTTAGGGTTTAGGGTTTAGGGCGTACCGGAGTATTAGTTTGTGCATGTCTCTCCCTGAAGGAGTCCCAAGGTATAGGCCCATAGAGTTGATATCCTCCCCCTACTCGCTGCAGCAGGGCCTCATTGCGTCTCCGGCCGAGGCCCCCCCTAGAGGGAAGAAACCCTCGGACGTATTCCTGCTGCTGCTGCTGCTGCCGCTGCTGCTGCTGCAGCGGATGCGGTGAGATGCATGCTGCAGAAGGAAAGCGTCGCATGCGCTGGTGCGGCAGCTGCAATTGCTGCAGGGGATAATCCGGTCTACTGCAGCAGCCGCAGCAGTGGCAGCAATGGCAGATGCAAGGGGGTCTCCAGTACTGTTGCTGCCGCTGCCGCTGCCGTTGCCTCTGCTGTTGTTGCTGCAGCAGCAGCTGCTGCTGCAGCTGTCTGCAGGTTTCATGTACGGAGCAGTAAGGACGAGGGGGATCGTCAATTCCCCTGTCTACTCCCACCTCCACTGTTTGGGTACAGTGGGCACGGGGGCCCCTGGAGGCCCTTGTTTTTTCTAGGGCCTCGCGGTAAGCCAATGAGCAGTATTCATGAGACACTGCAGCAACAGCAACAGCAGCAGCAGCAACAAGATCAGCAGCAGAAAGGATCTCTTAAGGAGACAGGTGCAGCGAAGAAACCGAAACAGGCAGACCTCCAAGCTGAATGGTTCTAGGGTTTAGGGCTTAGGGTTTCCAGGGCTAGGGTTTATAACACTCATAGCTCCTTGCCTTCATCACCGCAGGTGTGACATGCGTTAGGAGACCAGCAGGGGGGCGCCTGCAGTAGTAGCAGCAGCAGCAGCAGCGGCAGCAGGAGCAGCAGCAGACTATTGGCAGCAACTTTCCTGCTTTTGAGCAGTAGACGAAAGAAACCATAGGCTGTCCAAGACAGCTCTGCCAGAAGCATCAGCAGCAGCAGCAACGGCAACAGCAAAAGCAGCAGCAGCACAGCAGCAGCAGCCGAGCAGGCTAGCCGCAGCAGCAATACGGATGTTGCTCTGCAACAGCGCAGCTGGTGCATCTGCAGCAGCAGATACAGCAGCAGCTACTGCAACAACGGCTCCCCGAGATCCAGCAATAACCGAGACAGCAGCGGTAGCAGTAAGAGAGGAAGCAGCAAAAGTGAAAAGAAGCAGCAGCAGCAGCAGCAGCGGCAGCGGCAGCAGTGGCAGGTTGAGTGTACATGCGGTAATTGAGGCGTCGTCGGGTAGTTCCCTCTTGTCATTTGTGTTTGGCTAGCTGGGGTGTATGCCCAGTTAGCCATCCATTTATGTCCTCTATAATCATCTTTATATGCACTGCGGTAAGGATCTGCTGTTAGAGGCCTAGTGGGTGGGTCTTCCCTGCGAGGAGAGCAGCAAACAGCGGGGATCGGCAGGGAGAAGTCGATCCCAGACGATCCCCGTGTGCCCCGTGAAGCAACCCTTCTAAAGGTGGTTCTACGATTGTTGTGTGTCTATAGATGTATATACAGCTGACAAAGTTATACAACACAAGGCCCATTCATGCAGATAACGTGTGCTCTGCTGCACCTAGAGAAGGGAAACCGACCATCTTAAGGCCTCCCTCATCGCCTCCCCACTAAAGAGAGCGGCGTACATTGCCTGAGAGGAGCTCTGAAGGGCCATTGTAAACCCTAAACCCTAAACCCTAAACGCGAATTCTGCGTGGTGGTCCCTAGGGTGCTCGTAGGAGGAGTCCCCTGCCACTGCAGCGGATAAAAGAACGTCTTCCTTCCGTCAATTGCAAAGAAATAAAAAATAAAAATATATAAAAAACAGATTATTTAATTTTAGATACGAAGAAGAAAAGACCCAAGGCTGCTGCCTTGGCTCCTTTCTCCACAGAGGCCCCAAGTGACCCCCGGCTACCTGCTCGCGGGGCGTGCGGTTGGGCCGTCTGCCCTTTTGGCCTTTTTATATCCTTTTATGTTTTAAATGCATTAAATCAAGTAAACAAATAATAAAATTATTTTTTACAATGCGAAGAAGGTATGGAGAAGATAGTTACACCCAGTCACTTCAACAGCCGTCAAGCTCCCGAGCGGGGAGCTCTCTCTTGCTGCCAGTCGACAGCAGCAGATAATATGCATTTAATTGTATTTATTCCTTTGAGTTTTGCAAATATATAATTAATAATACAATATTTGTTTTATTTATCATTGTGATTGGTGTTGACGCCTCAAGGCAGACCTCTTTAGCCGCACTTCCCAGATCTCGCCATTTGCCGCTGCCGCCTGTACCTCCCATGGCCGCAGCGAGAAGCGGCTGTCTTCCCCTTCTGCTGCTGCTGTTGATGATGCAGCAGCAGCAGTTGCAACAGCAGCATTATCTCCTTGTCTGATTAGTTGCGGCTCCCTCCCATCTCTTGGCAATGCTTTCTCTTCTGCGGTACCCTCGCCTCCCGCGTGGCCCCCTTCAAGACCAGCGGCAGTGGCGCGCAAATGCATGGGATCTACGATCCCCGCGAAGGTGACAGCAAGAGGAGGCGTTGGGTGTAGGCACAGCTGGAGGGGTCGGCAGTCTTCAATGAGATCGTCTGTGGGATCGAGTGTGGGGTCGTCTTCTGTTGAATTGCGAGCTTGATCCTGTGTGGGATCGCCTGTGGGATCGACTCCGGGATCGACTGAGCAGAATCGATCACAGAAATCCTCAGCAAATACATCAACAGGCACAGACGATGTGGGGCAGACGATCCCCAGTCTCCTGCAGTGCGCCAGCAAGCAGCAGCAAGAAGGGTTTTGCTGTAGCAGTGTCTCCAATAGAGCAGCTAAATAGCTGTTTGCCTCAAAGTCATACACAACTGCAGCAGCAAATAGACACACAAATAAAATAAATGCATTAAATAGTGCATGCAGCCCCACAGTCCTCTCACAAATGAGCCAAGCAGCAACTTGAGGAACAACAAAGGAGACACAAAAGAAACACAAAAAAGGAGACACACTGCATCCTGCTGTCCACTCAAGTCGTGTAGCTGCTGCTGCTGCTGCGGCGGCGGCGGCAGCAGTACCCGAAACAGTAGAAACAGCAGCAATGGCGGCAACAGGACACGGGATATCTTCCTCTACTGCTGCTGCAGTTGCTACTGTTGCTACTGGTTGCTACTGCTGCTGCTGCTGCAAGTACTTTTATTGTGGTGTATGCTGCTTCCTGTCTACGTGTGTCTCTGGCTGACCATCGCATGCAAGAATGGCATCGAGGGCCCCCCTTTGTTTTAGTGTCTCCTTTTCTTTATCTGTCCAATCAAAGCGGTCTCCATTGACGGCACCTGGGGCCCCCTGACCCTTCTGGTGGCCCCCAGTTGGGGGCCCTTCCGGGTCACCGGGCCTCTCAGGACCCTTTCCATCATTGGAGTGGGGCTGGGGGCCCCCCGTACTGCACTTATTTCCCTCCTTCTTCGAGCGTAGCTCGTCTGATTCGATGGGCCCCCAGGGGCCCCCCGTCCTCCAATCGAGTCTCCTTACAAAGACGTTAACTTGACAGGATCCCGTGGGGCCCCCTTCGTGACCTCTTCCTTTAGCGAGTTCCTCTGCTAAACGGGTAGGGGCCCTACAAGACCCTTGCAACAGTCCGGGGGCCCCATAGCAACTGGCTTTGGGGGCCCCCAGCAGCGCTTCGTCCAGTTGTTGGGTCTTTTCGCATATTTGCAGGGCATCATCATCAAGGTCTGTCAAGTACACCTCTACTGACAAATCTGTACCCTCTTTAGGGGGGGCCCCTTCACTGGAGGCCCCCTCAGAGGCCCTTCTAAGGGACTCCTGTACCAGCAACCGACGCAAGAGGGGTCCCATTAGCCCAACGCCGCTGCCAAGCTCAAGGATTCTCAAGACCTTTTGTTTCTTGCAGCCATTAGCTGGAATTGTCCCCATGGGGTCCTGTGGGGGGCCCCTCTGATGGGGCCCCGTGCGAGCTCCCCCGGAGGCACCGTCGCAGGGCACTGTTGGGGCCCCTAAACCCGATCCTGAAGGGGCCTCATGACAGGCGGCTTCGTCTCCCCCGCTGCAGATGTCCTGTTTTGGGGGGGCCCCTAAGGAAAGAGAAGGTGGGGTCCCCCTAAAGAGCTGTCTCCGTGAGAGGAGAAAGCTCCCCATAGTAAGGGCAGCTGGCCAGAGGCCTCTCCCGACCTCTTGCAGTTTTCTTGGTAATTGTTGTAAAATAAAAAGTGTCTCCTTTCTTTTATTTGTTAATATCTCTGCTGTCTCCAAGTCACTCAACAATACTTTAGAGGGTCCCCTTAAAGAGAGGCCCCCAGCTGAGCACTGTGGCTTGATGGGCCCCTCTCCCTTCCAGCGGAGCCCTGGGGTGCCCCTAGTGCTCCTAGACGACTCAGGGGGGCCGCGCCGGCGAGGGGGCTCAAGGTCACCATCTGCATCAGTTAGCAGTTTAGCATTGCCTTGATCTATTTCCTGAGCCTTTTCTGCTTCCGGGGGCCCCCCGGGTACACTGGGGCCCCCCTCCTGTGGTGACCCTGGGGCTCCATCTTGCACACCAGCAGACGGCGACGCATGCGGCGAGCTAAGAGAGAGGGGAGGGGCCCCAAGGGTCCACAGAGAACAAAACATTGGCAGCAGCTACCGAAACAGGGGGGCCCCCCTATATCTAGGAAGGGGCCCCCTATCCCAACACACAGAAATACGGGCAGTATTAAAAGCCCCCTTTTTAATATTTGTTGCTGAAGGCTTCTTGTAGAACGTGAGCTCACAGGAATAGGGGGGAAGAC
>CAJFCX010000447.1:0-17625 GCA_904066255.1 Eimeria sp. OTU-X
ACAACAACAACAACAACAACAACAACAACAACAACAACAACAACAACAACAACAACAACAACAACAACAACAACAACAACAACAACAACAACAACAACAACAACAACAACAACAACAACAACAACAACAACAACAACAACAACAACAACAACAACAACAACAACAACAACAACAACAACAACAACAACAACAACAACAACAACAACAGCATCAGCGACAACAACATGGCGGCTCTTATTCATCTTGGTCTTGGTCCCCGTGTGAGCAGCAGCAGCAAGCGCAGGAGGAACGAGTGCAGCAACGACGTCAGCAGCAGCAGTACTTGCGGGACGTATCGCAAGAGGCGGGGGGAATACCCTTTGGTCCCGATGCATGTGCTTGGCAGCAGAAGCAGCAGCAATGGCAGCAGCAATGGCAGCACCCGGAGAGTCGCATACTGGCAGGAAGTGATGCAACAGCAGCAGCAGCAGCAGCTGCTGCTGCTGAATCTGCTGCAGCGGAAATGCGCAGGCAGCAAGAATTGTGTGAATTAACTCCCATCTCCTCCCTCTCTCCTATCAGTAGTGATGATGCAGCAACAGATGATGAAGCCCTTGGCACAGCAGCAGAAGCAGCAGCAGAAATAGCCGCAGAAGCAGCAGCAGAAGTAGCAGCAGAAGCTGCAGCAGAAGCTGCAGCAGAAGCTGCAGCAGAAGCAGCACAAAATGCTGCCAATATATCGAGCCCTGTAGCAGTTAAGGAGGAAACAGAAACAGCCGATGCTACTATTGAGTCTCCAATTTCTACGCTCACGGTACAGCAGCAGCAGGAGAAGGACATGCCTCAGGAAGCAGCAGACGGAGCAGCTGCTGTTCAGTGCTTACCGTTCAAAGGGGATGCTGCAGCAGCAGGAGAACCTACAGAAGCAGCAGTGCCAACAGCAGCAGCAGAGCCTACAAAAGCAGCAGTGCCTGAAGAAGCAGCAGCAGAGCCTACAAAAGCAGCAGTGCCTGAAGAAGCAGCAGCAGCAGGAGGAGCAGCGGAAGCAGCAGCAGCGGAAGCTGGAGAAGCAGAAGCCCAAGCAGCGGGTGTTTCTCCACATAGCAATGAAGATACGGTAGAGGTTGCTGAGGCAGCAGCAGCAGCAGCAGTAGCAGTAGCAGAAGCAGCAGCTGATGTATTCCACACAACAGACGAAGAAGAAGCGGAACCTGCAGCAGAAGTAGCAGCAGCAGAAGCAGCAGCAGCGTCAGCGATTAGTGCTTGCTGCCGCCGTCTGTGTGTTGGGCGCACATGCGCACTGCAGCAGCTGTCGCGGAAGCAGCGAGAAGAGCTGCAGCAGACTCGTGTAGCCATCGTAGGGGCTGGCCTTTCCGGCATGAGGTATATAGGGTTTGGGGTTTTGGGGTTTAGGGTTTGGAGTTTAGAGCTTAGGGTTTAGGGTTTAGAGTTAGGATTTAGTGCCAGGGTTTAGTCCCGGAAAGGCGAAGGGCGTTGGGCTCGGACCAGTTGTTGGAATCCCACTTCCTGATAGGACTCAAGTTCCTGCTGTTACTTTGCTGCTGCTGCTACTGCGTACTGCTGCTGCTTGCTGCTGCAGTGCCGCGCGGCTGTTGTCATCGTTTGGAGTGTATGTGGAAGTCTTTGAGGCCCGTGGAAGACTCGGGGGACGCTGCTGCAGCTTGCAGGTTGGAGGCATAGAAGGACTTGACCTCGTGAGACACCGTAGGAGCAGCAGGAGCAACTGGAGCAGCAGCATGAGCAGCAGTACCAGCTGCTTACCGTGCAAACGCCAGGATGCTGCAGTTGGACCGTCACGCGACACGGCTGCTGCTGCATATACCAGAACAGCTCTAGCTAGAGACCAGATGCTGCTGCGTTTGCTGCAGGGGGCCTCGTGGATCCATGGTATTGAAGGAAATCCTCTCTATCGTATTTGCAAGGACTACGGCCTCCTCGTCTACGGTGACGACGATCGAGATGTATGTAGCAGCAGTAGCAGCAGCAGTTGCAGCAGCAACAACCGTTGTGCAGCGTTTTGGAAAACTGAGGCGGATAGAGGTTCGTTGGGTGCTCAAAGGGTGCCCTGCGAGGTGCGATGCCTTCCAGCTGCTGTTTATGTTGCTGCTGTTGCTGCGTCTGCAGATGGAGATATCTGTGCCTCTGTACGGGCTAGATGGTGCTTTAACGGACATGAGCCTAGACAGCTGGTGCGAGGCCACAAGGACTCAGCAGCAGCAAGAAGTTGATGCTTTTATTAAAGCTGCATGCAGCAAGCTGTGCAGACACCCCAAATGTTCTGAGCTGCACCAGAAGCAGCAGCAACGCGTCCAGCAGCAACAGCGGACGCTCTTCCGCCTGCTGCAGCGCCAGCAGCAGCTGCAGCAGCGGCAACCACATCGACAGCAGCAGCGGCAACCACACCAGCGCATGCACACACTGCAAATGAAGACCAGGCCAATGAAGCGCCCTGCCCCCACACTGCTGCTGCATCAGGACCAGCAGCCTAAATACAGACGCCTTCTAGCTGCACACAAGCAGCAACAGAAGTACCCGCAGCAGCAGGTCTGCATGCATGCATCTCGTGAAGCCCTTAAGATTTCAATTGGGCAATATCTAGCTGAGAAAAATGAGGTCGCGTTAAACCAGATGGAGGAGCAAGACAAAGGTAGGCTGCTCTTTTTTCTGCTGCTGCTGATGCTGCTGCTCTTGCTGTTGATGCTGATGCTGCATCTGCTGTTTCTGCTGAAGCAGCTGCTGCTGCTCTAGATGCAGTGTCATGCACGTGGTCTCCTCCATTCTTGAGAACAGCCCTGGCACATATCGTATCGCACTAGCGCTCACCCTTACCCTTGTTGCTGCTGCCGTTGCTGTTGTTGCTGCTGTTGCTGCAGCTGCTGGAAGGGAGCATGAAAGCCTCAGGGGGGCTCGTCGTCGTCTATTGGAATGGCACATATCTAACACAGAATATTCTACTGGCGCAGACGCAGATGATATCTGTCTTGCAACTTGGGACCAGGTGCTGCTGCTGCTGATGATGATAATGCTGCTGTTCCTCCTCCTGCTCCTGCTCTTGGTGCTGCTGTTGCTGCTGCTGTGCCGGTTGGTACAGCTTTGCTGCTGCTTCTGGCGTGCCGTGATGTGAGGGCGGTGTGGCTGCTGTTGCAGCGTTGGTACCAATCAGGTATCCCGCAGACATTGCAACTCCCACTTTGTTCGTTTCGGGTTCGGGTTTACGGTTTAGGGTTTAGTGTTTCGGTTTAGGGTTTGAGTTCAGGACGACGTTACGGGTTTGCCGGGTCGGCACGTGATGCTGCAGCGAGGCTATCGTTCCCTTGTGGAGTGTCTTGCTGCTCCTGCTTCAGTTGCAGCAACAGCAGGAGCAGCTGCGCCTCCAGCTGCAGGACCAACAGCAGCAGGCGCAGGTACAGCAGCAGCAACAGCTCGGCTGGTGCTCAGGCCCCCAAAGATACACCTCAATTCTGCTGTGCAGCAAATCAGCATAACAGACAATGGCGTCGTGCTGAAGCTGCTCTCAGGACCACAAACTGCTGCCTTCGACTTCTGTCTCGTTACGCTGCCTCTTGGTACCCATCCCTAACTGCTGATGCTTCTGGTGCTAATGCTGTTGCTAATATTACTGGTGTTGTTGATGATGCTGCTGATGCTGAGGATGCCGGTAAAACCGGCGCAATCGCTGCTGCTCCAGCTGCTCCAGCTGCTCTTGTTGTTGCACAGTAGGTAACGGCGCATGCGCTGCGGTTGCTGCAGGTGTGCTGAAGGCCTCATTAGAGGCATTCGGCCCCGACAGCAAGAGCACAAACAACGGTAGCACGAGCAGTAGCAACAACAGCACCACAAACAGAAGCACAACATGCGCTGGCCTAGACCCGGCAGCCGCCTCTCCCGCCAGAGCAGCAGAAGTGGCAGTAGCACCACCAGCATATGACGGCGGTGAAGGCCAAGGTCTACCTGCGGCAGCAGCAGCTGCTGCAGCGACAACAGCAGCTGCCGCAAGGATGCTCGGCATGGCGGAGGCGGCAATGAGCCGCAGCATGTCAGCGGGTTTTGAGGCAACAGCTGCTGCAGCGGCGGCGGCAGCAGCAGCGGAGGCCAACGGCAGCTGCTACGGGAAGATGGTGCTGCACGGCTTAGAGCTTAACACAGCGGCAGCAGCAACGAGCGCAGCAGCAGCTGCTAATGCTGCTGCGGCGGCGATTGCGACGGTGGGTGCAGCTGAAGCAGGAGGAGGAGGAGCAGCAACAGCAGTAAACAACTATTTCGGCTGTCTCGACAGCTTTCACGAATTGCCAATCCCTTTGGCATTGCCAGACCATATTTGCAGCCTCATCAGGACGGAAGATAGTTCGTTGTCTGCGGAGCAGCAACAACAGCAAGTTGCTGTTGCTGCTGCTGCTGCTGCAGACCAAGCTGCAGCTGCAGCTGCTCCCATACCAGCGGGGGCACCGGGACGCAGTAGCAACGTTTTGCTGCAGCGACTTGATGCAGCAGCAGCAGCAGCTGCTGCTGCTGCTGTCCGAGCTCAGGGAGTAACTCCTGCTGCAGCGGCTAGGGCATCGGCTGTAGCCGAAGCAGCAGCAGCAGCAGCAGCAGAGGCGGCTGTGGCAGCCGGAGGATCAGACGCGATCGCTGCAGCTGCTGCTTCAATTGAAACACGAGCTGCTGCCGTTGCTGCTGCCGCGGCAAACGCTGCACAGGAGCTGCTGCGCGCAAGGGGTGTTTCTCTTGAAGATTCGGAAGCAGCAGCAACAGCAGCAGCTGCTGCTGCTACAGCAGGATCTACTACAGTGTCCCCTATCCCTGCAGCGGGGGGAGCAGCTGCAGCTGCTTCATCAGCCATCGATGCTGGTGTCCGCGCTGCTGTCGCTGCTGCTTGCAGCACGGCACGAGCAGCAGTTGAGGCAGCACAGGCGCGTGCTTGCTTCCGTGCTCTCAGCAGCAGCGCCAGCAGCGCCACCAGCGGCAGCAGCGGCGGTGGCTGCGAAGGTCCCACAGCATATTTGAGAGGGGCTACGAGTGCTACAGGTTATGCAGCACAAGCAGGATCATTAGACGCATCAACGGCATCAGCAGCATCGGCAGCAGCAGCAGTAGCAGCAGCAGGAAGCAACGCAGGGCTTGTTCGCTTCAATCCTCCGTTGCCGGAGTGGAAGGCGGAGGCAATCCGTGTCGTGGGAATGGGGGCGATAAATAAAGTCGTAATTGTCTTCGATAGAGTCTTCTGGCCAACTGAACCCCTCATCCACCCTTCGAGTGCTGCTGATGCCGATGCTGCTGCTGGTGCTGCTCCCAACCCAACTGCTGCTGCTGCGCAGCAGCAGTCGGACCAGCAACAGCAGGCGCAACAGGAACAGCAACACCAGGAGGCAGACGGGCTTCATCAGGGCGCATCAGCGGCATCAACTGAAGCAACAGCAGTTTCATCCCTCATAAACGGCATCAGCGTAGCTGAAACGACTGCTGGTGCTGGTGATGCTGCTGCAGCACATGAGTCTGCATCCACTGCTGCAGAAACAGCGGCGCAGGTCGCTGCAGAAGCAGCAGCAGCGGCGGCGGCAGCAGCAGCAGCGGCAGCAGCAGGAGAGATGGATGCGACCGGCCGGGTGTTACGAATGGGATGTAGACAGAAGGGATGGGCCTCAGCAGAAAAGGGGGCCTACGCTCAAATCGTATACTTGCACCCAAAACCTGCTGTCTTAATCCTGGTATGCCACTCAACACATGACCAGCTAGCTATCTAGCCAGCTAGCTATGCAGCAAGCTGTGCAGCTAGGCACCTAGCTTGCTAGATAAAGATGTTAGTATGGTTTAACTCTTGTGTGTTTGCTTTGCAGTTATCCGGGCGATTTGCCTTTGGCTCTGAGTTTCGTGCCAAGGAAGTGCTCCTACTGGAGGCTCTGTCTGTGTTGGGATTGCTGCACGGCCAGTTGTCTCTTCCTGTTGCGGCTTTTGTATCGAGGTGGAAAAGAGACCCTTTTGCCAGAGGCAGTTACTCTTACCTGCCCCCAGGAGCAACAGGCAGAGACCTCGACCTTCTTGCTGCCCCTGTTAGCAGCAAGATTCTATTTGCAGGCGAACATACCATCAGACCGTATCCATCTACTGCACACGGTACCTCATCACGCTCTTCCTGTTGCTGTTGCCGCTGCTTCTAAGACTGCAAAGGTTGCTGAGGCTGCTGCTCAAGGCTTGTGCTGCTAAGGGTGCTGAAGCTGCTGCTGTGCTAGTGGAGCTGCTGCTGCTCCCCCGTCCCCAACACCTCACATGCGCAGCACCTGCTACTTTTTATGCTGATGCAACCCCGCTGCGGGACCTGCTGCTGCTGCTGCAGGTGCCTGTATTAGTGGAAGCCGGGAGGCGCAGCGCATAATTGATTGGGTCACTGGGACCGTCCCCCGTAGAAAGCTAGAAAAACCGATCGTAAGACAAACTGTTGTTCATCCATATATTCAGCCCTTCAGCTGTGTTAGAACCCCACTTCTCCCTGGAAGGCGTCCCTCAGCTCCTTATATCCCTCAACTGGCAGCTCCATATTCTGGTTTTGCAGCAGTATTTTTTCTGCTTCTGCAGCACTTTAATAGCAAAGCTGATGCGCGGATGTTGTTTGACTGCTTTGAATGGGGCGGAGGCGGCGGGCTGAAGAACACCGGCTGCCCTGTAGTGTATGAGGACCACATCGAAGGACCGCGGCCAGAGTGAGCTGTGTATACACCGCGGATCTTGCTGGTGCTGCTGCAGATGCTGTTGCTGTTACTGTTGAGCTCTGCTGGGATGCTTTATGCTGACTAGTTCTCTCGAGAGGCCCAAATACACTTAAACATTTTGCTGCTTTTCCCGCTGGTGTTTCTGATACGCCTGCGGCTTGTGTTGCTGCTGTTGTTGCTGCCTCGTGTGATTACTTACAGTGAGCGCAGTGAGTGGTTCGGAGCTGTGCGCTGCGCCTTCTGCGGAGAAAGCCAAACCCTGGACCGTTTGTTTGTGGGATGCATCACTATTCCCCTCCCAGGCGGCAGCAGCAGTAACAGCAGCAACAGCAGTAGCGGCAGCATTAGGAGTTTGCGTGTTGCGGTGCACGAGGACTGCAGCTACCACTGCCAAGAAGTTCTCAGCAGCGCTGAGGGCAGCCAGTGGTATAATCTGCTACGTGGTTTGCTTCGTGCCGCATGCAGCCGCTGCTGCTGGTGTGGGTCCCTAGGTGCAGGCCGCCTCTGCAGCAGCAGCAAATGCGATGCTGCAGCACACCTACCCTGCCACCTTAGAGTCACCCAACAAAGACAAGATCTGTAAGCAAATGCACCCTTGCTGCAGGTGCTGCTGGTACCTCTTCTGTTATATGCATTCCTGCTTCTGGGCTGTAAGGCATAGAAGAGCCTGTCAAGCGGCGGGATGCTGCGGCTGCCGCTTCTCAACGGTTTGTGCAGCTTTACGACCACTGCTGTTTTTTGTCTTCATCTGCGATGCTGATCATGCGAACTGCTATTACTGCCGTTGCTGCTATTGCTGCTGCTGCTTCAGGCCTCTTTTTTGTCCAGAGCATCTTCTGGAAAAATGGCGGGGCTATCAGGGAGGCGCAGGCCCTTCGCAAGCAGCGGCTGCAGCGGCAGCCGCTGCCGTTGCTGCTGTTACTGCTACACAGGAACCGCAGAAAGCCCTAGAGGCAGCTGCAAGGCAGGAGCAACGGCGCTTTCGCCAATTGCAGCGGCAACAGGAGCAGCACCGGCAGGAAGCTGCGTGCCCTGACTGTGGAACCTCCCGAGCGGACGCAGCCCTCACATGGGGTCTGCAGCAAACCAGCAAGACAGCAGCAGCAGCTGCGGCGGCGGCTGCGAATGCAGAAACAGCAGAAGCAGAGGCCAACAGCAGCAACGACTTAGCAGTACTATCATCAGGGATTGCTGCTGCTGGGGAATATGTTGAAGTGCTGCTGGAAGTTGCAGAAAACGGGATTGTGCCTGGCGTTGGAGCTGGTGTTGGTGTCTCTGCGACAGAAGCCTATAGTTCCTCTGGGGAAAACAGCAGCAGCAAATGCCATTCAGAAGGACAGCAACAGCAGCAGCAACTCCACCACCAGCAGAAGCTACAACAGCGCGGAGCTGTGCGCCCTCTGCCGACTTTCTATCGCGTTGTCCCTCCCTTGGTGCAACAACAGCAGCAAAAGCAGCAACGACAGCTGCAGCAGCAACACCGGCAACAGCAGTTGCAGAAGCGGCAGAGGAATATCTTCTATGATCAATTGAAGGCATTCTTAAATGCCATAAGACATCCAACCGCAGTAGAAACAGCAACACCAACAGTAGCACCAACACCGGTAGCGGACGAAGTGGTGCAGCAACAATGCCTGCCCTGATTGGGGCACGCTTTTTTGTGACACAGTATTTGCTGCTCTATGCGCTTTGTAGTGGGCTGAAGCTGTAGTTACAGTCTTGAGGCAACAGCAGGGGAAGCGGCAGCAGGAGAGGCACAAGTGTTGGGCATTGTGCTTCGGAAGAAATTTGCTGCTGCTGCCTCATGCTTTTTCTCATATCTCCACATGCCTGTCCCCTTCTGTTTCCTTGTCCTCTTTCGTCTCCGTCTTTCTCTGTATTTCTTGAGGTATTCTGCGTTACCTGTTGCTCTTCGTACTGCAACGCGCTGGCTAGCGATAGTTGGCTACACCTGGCTGTAGGTGGGCGTAGGCAGCCAAAACTAGAAGTGGCTGCTGCATTATCTGCAACTACGCATATACGACAGTCCGTACCGAGACGTATCTAGCTAAAGCTAGTCTTAGTCTTTCTATCCCCTCTTTATAGCATAATCTGTCCTTAGCTCGCAGAAGGACGCCTACGTTGTCTTAGTAGGGACGGTGCCGGCGGGGCCGAAGGTTTCAACAGTGATCTTAAGTGTCCTTGCACGAAGCCAAGAAGCTTGTTTATGCTAGCATGTGGGGGCTGTCTAGCAGCATGAGATGCACCACGACTTGCTGCACCGCGGGTCAGGCTGCCTACTCTCCCGTCATTACGGGCGATTGAGCTATTATGGCCAGAACGGCCGAAGATGAGGGAGGGAGATTATTAGCTGGAACGCCACCAGCTTACGGAAGGAGGCTATTTAGTTGCTTTCACAGTATTTTTACCTCAGGTTTTTAACTCCGCTACAGCATACGACGGTCCTTCGATATTGGCTGTATGAAGACACCCGCAATTAAGGGCAGCGGCGGCGGCAACAGCAAGGACTCAAGCAACGACACAAACAACAAACAATGAAACCCATTCATGATGTAACAGAGACTTTTGTTAGGTTTACGTTCAACAGTGTAGCTAGTGTGTGCAAACACTAACCTTCCCTGCAGAGATTGTGACGAAGAGGAGTAGCAGGAGCCCCCGCTGCTGGGGGGCTCTCGGCAAGGACGAGCCGGCTGGTTATTTAGAAAGGGCTTAAAACATTTAATATGATGTTTCGTGAAAATTAGAACCCAAAAATGCAGTAAAAATTAGTCGTCGGGAGGTTCATTGTTTTGCTAGTGTAGTGGGTCTTGGCTCTAGGGTTTGGGCCGGTGGAGCCCACTGCACACCGGCCTGATTATCTGTGTTGCTTTTATCTATTTACGGTATCATATTTGGTCTATTTTTGCAGGAATAGAACAGCAACTGGAAGAATTGTTTGATTCTTTGCGTCAAGTGGTATTTTAATCCTCTGGGCTGTAGGTAAACCCTAGCACATCGCTTGTCTCGGTGACCACCGGGTCCGCATCAATTTTTTCTGGATTTCTTTTGAAATATGATCGCATTTGCTAAACATATAGCTATAGTTTGATATTTATGTCTATGTATCTTTAAAAAGATGCTTTCGGTGCTGAAAAATGCGCTCGTTACCGAGGCTAGCAAGGAAGATATCCAAATCCGCAAACGAGAACTTGACTGGTTTGCACGCAATTGCTGGATCATCGCATCCCAGGCGACAGTTATTGCAGGTTTTGCCTTCTCACAACTGTCGGGGCCACCGTCAGCAGAAGCAGGCTTTTGCTGCTCCTTTTTGAATGTGTTGTTGACGGGGTCCTCCTTCGGCGCTGCTCTCACAGTACTTGTCAGGGCGACCCTCACAGGCATCTACGCACAAGGTGAGAAAGAGGAAGAGTAGAGCGGCAGAGGGTAGACGGAGCAGAAAGGCTGGACAGGATTGCTGCTGGACCAAAGACGCGGAGAAATAGAAGGGTGTTCTGTGCTTATGATGGGGTGGCGTTGTTCTTTTGTTTTTTCTTTGTTGATTTGAGTATACTAGTGTTGAGGACGTATTAACACTGGAACCGGTCTTAAGTGCTTCTCTGGTTCTAAGAAATTCAATATTTGCTCTTCTGCTTATTTCCATTTCCCTTATTCCACGTTTAACTTGCTTCTGTGTCGTTGCCTCTTTGGGAGCTGTCTTTGAATGGGATTCTCATTGTCGTGTTTCCTTTTTGTGTTTTTTTGTCGGTAAATTGTTGCAAGTTTGTTGTTTGCCGACCGTTTATTTGCTGCTTATCTCTCATTTTATTGCCCGTCAATTTCTTGTCCACTTGTGATGTGTGTCTATTTGTTGTCTGCTTGCATGCGGCTTCTTGCTGCTGATTGTTGCGAATATTTCGTTGATTTTCTGCCAATCGTCTGCTTATGTGGGTGTATTGTTGTTGGGTGCGGTGTATTTGTGATATATTTGTTAAGCCGCTGTTGAACTGAAATTTATTGTTGTTTATTGCCACTTTGTTTTAAATTTGCATTTAACTGCTTTTCACTGCCTTTCATTGGAACATTCTTGCTTGTAGTTGCTGTGAAAGTGGATGCTAAAACTTCTTGTCTGTAATTTGCTTCTAAGGTTTGGCCCTTCGAGGTCACGAGGGCTTTCGGGACATGGCTGCGGCGATCCACCGGCTGCGATCTGACCAGGATAAGATCCTACGTTTGTTTATGTTCTCCTTGGTTTGCTTTGTTTTTTCGAGCTTTACGGTGGTTCTTGTAACTGGGAGGCAAGGCAGGACTTCCGTTAAACTTCAATCCGCTCTCACATTTGGAACCGTTGCAATTGCCGTCGTCGCTTGGAGGTCCATTAGTCTCTTCTATCACAAACGGTACAGCAACCGTTTACGCATAAGGGGTTGGGCTTTGTTGTTGATGGCTTAGGGATTGTCGTTAGGGGATTAGTGTGAATGGTTAGGCATTTAGACTTTATACTCACTGAGGGTTGGTTAGGGCCGTCTAGGGTTGAGAATTGTTGAGGGTCTACGGTTGAGGGCAACATGCATAGCGATTATGGTCTAACGCCTTAGCGCAAAGGGGTCAGGATCTAGGGTATATAGGGGGAAGCCAAATCCAGGCACTTCTTTCGTTCGGATGTGGGTCTGCTGAGTGTTTCTTTATTTAGTGCATACACTGCGCCTTGCGTTCATGCTAAGAGACCTTGATGCAGTGGGGTCCGGGCTAAAGTGTTTAGGATATAGGGTTTGTATGGAGGGGTTTGTCTTTAATCTTTTATTATGATGCTGCAGCGCGGCGGTGGGCGGCGTCAGAGGTATTGAAGGCATCTACGCGGGTGTGGGGGACTTAGAAGCAATTGTTGCAGATGGTTAAACAACAGGAAACGCATTTGTCCTATTCTTTTGTCTCTTGCCATAAAAGAGTTCAGGGCAGTTTTCCCCAATCGTTTGTCTCTTGGTTATGGGACTTAGGACTCAGCGTTAGTGATATTTCTTTTATATAAGTTATCTCTTCTGGTCTTAGTGTCTAGGTCGTATGTTAATGCACTTAATCGGCTCTCGATTCCAGGGTCTAGGGTATTCTGTCTAAACCAGTTTTGTCCATTCCTTAATCATTGGAGCTTGTATAATCATAGAGACAAGCAGTTGAACCAAGCAGCTAATTAAACGGAGACAGCGAATAACACAAAAGTAAGCCGACTAAAAGCCGGCCACCACAACTAACGAAACCGCCGACCAATCATACAAACGGAAAACATTTTGTTTGATTTGCTGCCTCCTCTGTATGAGTGTCTGAAGCGAGATGCATGAAATGTACATATCTCAAAAAAGGCTTAGCGCTAAACCTTAAGCCATAAACCCCAAAGTCGGCGAGTCGTTGCCATAAGCACCCAGCATTCTCGCCTCAATTCCTTTCCATTAACCATTAACACGAAATGCTTAATTCTTGGCGCAGAACGCATAAGGCCACAACATTGTGACCACTAGCTGTCTAAACGAACCTCCAAACCCTAAATCCTAACTCAGAACCCTTTACCCTAAACCCAGTACTCGGTTTTTTTTCATCCACCAATAGAGGACGTGCTGCTGCTGCTGCTGCCTGGAAGGGACGTTGCTGAGGCATCTGAACCAACAAGCCCAAGGTCAGTCAAAGAAAGGAAAATGTTGGCGGCGGGACTCCACTTTCCAGTTGCTTATTCCCTTCCTGCAGGTCATGCATACGCATGTTTGGCATGCGGTAGAAGCAGCATCTGCGGCCCCAACGTGTGCAGCATCAAGATGAACAACAATAATATTATGTTATACATGCATAGGATCGTTAAACTGCGCTTGACTGCATGTATTTCACCCCGGAATCCGGATCGACTGCAGCATGGCAAATAGTTTATTCACAAGTCCTACTACGACTGCCAGTAAAGTCGTCGAGCCAGCAAGGGGGTATAAGTCAATTCCACAGCCGTTAATGCAGTATTCCTGGCGCTCACCTGATGCACGTTGAAAAAGAGACCCTGACCCCCGCTTTGCATTTTCTAATTTCCACGTGTTTCGGTGCCGAATATGAGGAGCAGTGGTTCTCGGCAGAAGAATTACTAATGCAACGACTGTTTCCCCTCTCACCACTACCATGGCCCATGATGATCCAACAATTTGGTGTTCCTTTATTCCATGCAGCGCTGAGCATTGTCGTTTTTGCGTGAAGCGCTGCAAGGGAATTTTTCATGAAGCATTCAGTCTTCAAGCGCGAGAGAGGAACAGCTGCCATTAACCCAGTACGCGTCAAGGGATCGATCGACTGCAACAAGACGTAGGACTTTCAAATTTAGTGGAACAAGATGGGGTGAGAAGAGAGGACGAGGTGTGTTATTTCCAGCTTTTACAGAACGCATATAGGCAAAGTATGTTCGTTGTAAAGGGGTAGGAAACAAGCGATCAAGGGGCATCCTTTTGTGTTTGAAGAAGGAGTGCGGGTTGTACTGCACACGACCACCTAAGAGGCTTCAGTACGAATACAAACAGTCAACGCATGGCCTATCGATCCTTTAGGTCTAAGAAACTTTCAGCTAGAGGTGTCAGAAAAGTTACCACAGGGATAACTGGCTTGTGGCAGCCAAGCGTTCATAGCGACGTTGCTTTTTGATCCTTCGATGTCGGCTCTTCCCATCATTGGGACGTAGAAGCCTCAAAGTGTTGGATTGTTCACCCGCCAAAAGGGAACGTGAGCTGGGTTGAGACTGTCGTGAGACAGGTTAGTTTTACCCTACTGATAAATTTGATACTGCGACAGTAATCCAACTTAGTACGAGAGGAACAGTTGGTTCAGACATTTGGTTAATGCGGCTGGCTGAAAAGCTAGTGCCGCGACGCTACCATCTGTTGGATTATGACTGAACGCCCCTAAGTCAGAATCCATGCTGGCGAAGCAGTGTTTCTCATCTCCTCATTTGTTACTTGCATATGCTTTTATTGCCGTTTGAGCACAATATCTCATCAAAGCCCTCTGCGTCATGCGCTGGGCTATAATCGCAATTTCCGACAATTGAGGCGCTACATCCATTGCAGACGACTTTGGCGCAACCAGGTATTGTAAGTGTGAGAGTAGGCTTGTCCTACGGTCCACTAAGATTCAGCCTGCGTTGTACGATGTGTTTTCTCCTACATTATTCCCGCTTGCCGGGAATAATGTCCGTTGGTGATGGCTTTGGTTTGCCGTTAGCTCAGCTCCATTGACGATGGATTGCCGTGGGCCCACATCCAGAGAAGGCCGTCTATAGTTCATATCGAAATTGTAGTATATGGCTGATAAATAATATCCGTGCATCAAACCCACCGGCATGACTTTTCCTGTGCAGGGATATTTAATGTTTTACTCGCGTGCTGGGATAAATAAACAGATTCCATTCCCCGGTCGACATGTCGCTGCGAGATCCACTTTAATTATTATCCTTGGAATTCAATATCTGCGTGTGCCCGCGACTGTATTAATGATTTGCCTGTGAGATTCAGTGTCTCTGTGTCTGTGACTGCGTTGGTGGTTTTGCACTGTATTTATTTCAATAATTATCTATAGAAGTCAACGTCTTTGTCTCTCGCTCTTTCTCCGTGTGTGTGTGTGTGTGTGTGTGTGTGTCTCTGCCTGCGTGTGCGTTGGTGGTTTTGCTGTGATATTCATTTCAATGATTATCGGTAGAATTCACACACTGTTTTCATACTTCTATGCTTTTGAGTTTCCAAGGTACTCCAGCACGCTCTGCGGATGCAGCTCTGGAGTATTCAGCGGTTGTTAAGAGACCCCGCCCGCTACGACAAAGTGCACATGCGGCTCTATTAATCAAGAAAGCCGATGGCCGAGAGCTAATAAACATGCTTCATATGGTGTATATATTTTGCACATCTACTGCATTATGAGTAGCGAAGAATGCAGTCCCCTTACTGGCACGGCGGCAACAAGTAAGGAGTGCTCATGAAGCTGGTGCAAGATCCAAAAGCAATAGCATGTTTTACCTTCGGCTTCTGCCGTAATGTAGATGCAAAATGCAAAACGCAGTTAAGGTAAAAACAAATGCAGCCATACGGGGGGAACTGTAGGTAGCCACTACGTATTCCATTAGCGAAGGGTTACACGAATACATCGCCCATCGGTTTTTCATCTAAACTGTCAGGCAAAAGCTTTCAACCGTATGCCACAAACGGGCAGAATGTAAACACGATAAAATGGAGCAATGCTCTACTGCTCTGTAATTTGCTCGTTTGTTTGTTTTCACTTCTGAACAGGCTCTACAACGGCTCTAGTGGGGTCAATACCACCTCCGTTAGACTGCTGCTGAAGGTGCTAGCGCCTGCTCTGCAATATCGGCAGTTCTTCTTTGCAGTGGGCGCAGAGGGATTCCCTGTCTTCAGCAAGGGGAGCGACGAGCTTGTGTGTTGCCTAGTTGTCCTTCCTGGCAGTAGACATAAATGCATACACCCTCCTGCCCTTGCGAATGCATGCACAGTTGTAGTCTACTCTGGTCCGCAGGCACACTACCGCCCTGTGTCTTGGACTGTCGCCCTTTCCCTGCAGTACCTCCTTGGGTTGCTGTTCATTATCTAAACACTATCTAAACCGATCAACACATCTTGCTACTAGTGGATGCTCTTATGTAATCGTAGTAGAGCTATACATAAGTGCAGGTGCTTTTAACTATACAGTAAACACAGTAAAGGAATGGCAGACAAAAACTTTAACATTTCAATTATCGCTCTGACACCCAACACCCCACGAGCCACTTGCTCTTTAGCTCAACTGTCTCCTCGAAGCGAGGGGACAGTCTGCCCCCGCCTTAACTGCCTCCTCACGAATGAACTCTGAGGACAGCAGAAGGCTTCGCTAGAGATATAGCGTCTGGTAACCGCTGGTTTAACTGGGATCGACGATCCCTCGGTAGAATGGGCGACCCCCTGGCTAAGATGGATATACCCCTAAGTGGCACCGATGTTCCCCCCTAAGTCCACACAAGTTTGGGCCCCTTTTCGCCGTCTCCTTCAACGGCGCCTTCATACAGCGGCGACATTTCCCGTAGCCGCCGCACTTCCTTCACCAGCCTCTCCGCGCAGTGACGCACCTCTTCCTCACGCGTAAACCGCCCTGCAGCAGCAGCAGCAGCAGCAGCAGCAGCAGAATCAATTGTGGGAGCGGCAGTAATGGAGGCAGTCGCAGCAGGTGTAGCAGTGGCAGTTATATATGCAGCCCAGTAGCAGGCATAGCAACAGCGGCTGCATAAGCGCCAACCGCAGCATCAGCTTACCGATGCCTATGCGAATGGAAGTATGAGCCGTCTCCTCACCAACCCCCAATGACCGCAAAACATAAGACGGTTCCAAAGACTCGCTAGTGCATGCGCTGCCTATATAGCAAGAAACAAAACCCCAAACCCTCAACCCTAAACTACAAATTGTCAAGGCCAAACCGTGTCTAGCAGCAAACCGCACCTGCATGGACCCTACATCCCCCTACGAAGACCAAAATGATTAGGGTATGGGTTGTCAAGGAGATAGGGTCTTACCTGAACTCATGGCGATATCTCCAATGCTCATGAGGAGGGACTCTCCCTCAACAAAAGAAAAGGATATGTTTAGATTTCCTGGATAGCGGTTACTGAGGCTGCCGTTGACAGAAATATGCGGCAGCTGCTGCTGCAGCTGCTGCAGCAACAATTTGGAGAGACGTTCAATATGTCGCCTGTCGCTGTCCATACACTCCAACGACAACGAAGCTGCCTCCCCCAACCCCACAATCAACGGGGTAGGCAGAGTACCTGAGAGCAACAGTTGATATTATTTTGCAACAAATTATACTGTAGCTCCTTTTAGATTCCATGATAATAATTGGGTTGAGTACAAACAAGAAGAATAAATGTGGTTGTTTCTTCCCCCCTTCCTCCTCCCTTTTCCATCTCTGTCCCGTTGCGTTCCTACCCCATATATCTACTATAGGAAAATAGTGTGACTGTCTCTTTCTATACTTTCTTTTGTCTCCCTGATTACCGATTTCTATTCTATAACTATTACTTTTCCTTTGTTTGTCTGTGTTCGTTCTTACCACTACGAAGTCCCCTTTCTTGTCCTCCACCATCAATAAGAGGGGCCAATCGTACTTTCTTTTTCTTGCTGCGGACAAATAGTGCTCCTATACCCTTAGGCCCGTATATTTTATGTGCGGATAAAGAAAGAAGATCAATATTCATATCTTCTACATCTAAATGTATTTTGCCAAACCCTTGTGATGCATCTGTATGAAAAAAAACTCCTTTTTCTTTGCAAATTTCCCCAATAGAACGTAAATCTTGTACAACTCCTACTTCATTATTTACATGCATTATAGATACTAATAGTGTTGATGGTTTTATAGCAGCAGAAACATCAGCAGCAGACACTAAACCCTCCCTAGACACCGGAAGAAATGTTACTTCTGCACCACGAGAACCTCCCGATAATAACCAATCCATGTGCAGCAAACGGCAACATTGTAACACGCATTTATGCTCTATTTGCGTTGTTATTATGTGATTCTTCCGCACCCTCTGCGGCTTTTGCTGCTGCTGCTGCTGCTGCTGCTGCTGCTGCTGCTGCTGCTGTGGCTGCGGTTGCTGTTGTTGATCCGCATGCTGTTGCTGCTGTTGTTGTTGTTTTTGTTGTTGTTGCTGCTGCTGCTTTTGTCTGAGCGCATGCTGCTGCTCTTCAAACCTCACAAGACCCTTAATGGCTAAGTTGTTGCTTTCTGTTGCCCCAGAGGTGAATACAATATCCCGACTTCGTGACGCAGGTAAACCCAATACACGGGCTACTGCCTCCCTGCAGCAATAGTAGCAACAAATAGCAAACATATTATCTATATATATCATATATATAATACATAATATAATATATATTATGTATTATAT